>FIZR01013364.1:0-19963 GCA_900060175.1 Ferrisia virgata | reverse complement strand
ATTCATGCCGTGTTGATTTCAAAAGTCACTGGGGTATATAAATACCCCACATGGTACGGTAACACCTCTCATAATTATAATCTGTTTTTCTATATAGTTTAGGGAAGAGGCGACTGCGGAGACTTTAACCCCCCAGGGGCACATTCTAAACTATTGAAGAACTTCAGATCATGCCATTTCCAACATTTTCCACTCCACTTGTGCATCCTAGCGATTAGGGACCAATTTATCATTACCAAATTAGTAGTCAGAGGAGGGAAAAGATATGATGGTGGGGTGGAGAAATGCGAGGATTTGATAGAGACAGAATTGGAGGAAGACCTAGAGAGCGAGGTACGGGTGTGGATAGAGGGAGGAATGGGAGCCAACTTACTCCGGTAGTTCTAACCCTAGAAGCACATGGTAAAAAATTACACATCATTGTTTTTTAATGGTTAATCGTTACCTAGCAAACAGTGCGATGTACTTACATCCATTAACTTATAATTTATGTTTTAGCAACAACAGCAGTGGTTTAAAGAGATCGTCACGGAATTTTTGGATCACAGAAAGAATCTTCCAGATCGTTAAAACTAACAGCAATTTAAATCCAAAGCAGCTCTTAGTTCGTACACAATTGGAAAATTAGTTGATTGCTTTGATGAATGGTCCAAATCTACAATGAATTGCGTTTTTGTTTCTTTGTTTTTGAACTAGTTCATAAATAGTACTTCACTTTGAAGTTTTCATATTATTTTTTATGACTACCTTGTTGGTTAATATTTTTAAAAACTAACATTTATCTTAAGAACTTCATTCGTATTAAAATCATATTGATACAATAAAAAATTAAGTACATATTCTGAAAAAATAAAGTTTTCAAACATTTACCACGAATGTATCGCTTACTTCCCATAATTTCAAAACAAAAAAAACATGACGGGGTTTGAAGACCTGCCCCTTCCTTCCTAATGTATAAAACTGCCCTTGAGGACTTATATTGCAATAATAGTCAAAATTTGCAATGATTCAATACACATGTATCGCTTTCTTTTCATAGTTTAGAACAAACATGAGATAGAGAAGTTACACCTCACTCCCTTGGGTGAGATTGAACTTTTAGAACCCTCATCCTATCAAGTGGGTGCTACAATTTGCTTTCGAGAATTTTCCAATCATGAAACTTGAATTTAACGCTAAATTTTCAACTGTTTTAGGGGGTAAAAATTAGGTGATTTTTGAATCTCCCCTCTGGGCCCCCTTATGAGTAAAATGAGTCAAACTTTATATACAATCTGAACAATTTCCAGTAAAAATCTCCAAGGTACCATTTATTTCAATTTTAGTCTTTTTTTGATGCTAATTTGACTGGATTATTTGAAAAGTGAACCGAACATGAAGTGACATTTCAGGTACAGTAACAATTTGAAGTACTTGTACTTTGTGTTTCGATTATCTGTAATGAATCAATAATTATACTTTAGCAACCCCTATACATTTAAATTCTGAAAAATTTTCATCCTCGCTTTGTCGCTTCGTTCCCGTTTTATTTTACCTTTTGATTTTCAGAAAATATTTTCAGTAAATGCCGTGTCTTCTATCATCATCACGTTTCTTTCACGCATGAAACAAACATCGTATACCTCGCAACGTTGCATGCTCCTGAAGGGGGAAAGGAAATGGTGATCAACCAAACGCACGCATTGGTAACTATCAGACCATTCGTTTTTCGTTCTCAACCGAATCATTCTACGAAACATTATTTCCCAGTCAGTGTGCATAGGCAAAGCAAAAAAAAGCGCAACAACGCGAAGTTCTACCTCAACTCAGTCATTTGTGAATTTGCTTATAATTTGGACCCGGCACAGAAAAGTTATACAAAGTTGTAGTAGGGTCTGGACACCATTCAACTGGGTCAAAATGAAATGTACATTTCACGAATTGTACATCATACGATGCAGCAAGTACAAATTACAAAAATGGTCGGATATCCTTCCAAAAACAACATACCTTGGATTTAAGTGAAAATTTGTATAGAGCTGTTTTTTGGGATGCAGAAAACAAATATGACCATGAAAATTGGTAACAACGTTTCCAATTATGTTTGTACTTTTATAGAAATTGGTACAGAGCTAATGTAGATCCAGATGAACCAGTAATGAGAAAAACTAGTTTCATTTCCAAAATTTGAACAGATTTTATTAAAATTTAATACGTAACAGTTTTACTAGATGCAGAGTTCAAAGAATTCGTTTTTTTTTAGAAAAAAAAATTACAAAAACTGAAAAAAAGACTAAGTCATTGTAACTATTTTTTTGACAATACGGCTTGCATTATGACAATCTGCAACCTATCTATAATCTGTTCAATTTAAAGAGGTCCCTGGCTTACCTATAAACAATAGCTAATAGGATGCCCGAAAATTATTTTTTATGACATCTTATTGGTTGATGAGCATTGTTCACAGATAAGCCAGGGACTTCTTTAAATTGAACGGATTAATTTTTTTATTAAAATCAATAAAATCTCTTTACAACTGAACTTGAACTAAAGTGATGTGTTTTCTTTCCAGCAAAATACATCTTTTCGTGCATTATATTACCGGCTGTGATGAAATAATAAAGGAATGCTTAGAAATAAATACTGCTAGTCTATTACATATTCTGATTTGAAAATTGAAATTACTATGGTTACAACAACCACCGAAATGATTTTTGATGGTTTGTTTTTGTCAAGATTTTCGATTTAACAGACAAAGTTCACGAAACAATATACCTGCTTTATTACAACCAAAATAAAAAAAAAAAAAAAAAAAAAAACAATTGACCTGCTTTATTACAACCAAAAAAAAAAAAAAAAAAAAAAACAACACAATTGAAAAAAAAAAGTTTTAAATGTGACCTCGTCATTGGTCCCTGTCAGGCATGGTCTTGTCCGTGATTGGATGTTGTCTGATGAGTGTGATCTTCCTCATGCTGGTTGAGGTCTTCTGTACCATTCCGCTCGACAGGGTCCGCTATTCAAGAGTTTTCTGCGTCATTTTTTTGGCAGTTTTTTTTACCGTTTTTTGAGGACAGATTTTCAAGCGCCTGCTAGCCGGCAGCCGTCTTTTCGTTCGAACTTTTTTGTATTAAAAGATCTGCCCTTTTACGGACCATTCTTTCTTTCCAACTGGCCTCCTTTGCTAGGACTTGGGCCTTCTCAAAATCTATTTTTCCGTAAAATTTCTTTAAGTGTTCTGTCAATGCTGATCTCTCTGAGCGTGAATGTTTGGTGTCACTCTCGAGTTCCTTTATGGGGGATCTTTGTCAGCCAGTTTGTCCAATACAGATTTTTCCACATCCGCAATTCAGAGGACAAAATACCATTGGAGATGGAAGGAGTCTACAAATTTAACTGTTATAAAGGAACACGCGAGTAACACCAGACACTCACACTTACAGAAGTCAGCATTGGCAGAACGCTTCGAGAAATGCCACAGAAAAATAGACTTTGAGAAAGCCCAAGTCCCAGCAAAGGAGGACAGTAGGAAAAAAATGGTGTGTATAAGGATAGAAATCTGCAAATACGAAAAATTCAAATGAGAAGACTGCTTCCAGCTAGCAGGCGCTTGAAAATTTGTCCTCAAAAAACGGCAAAAAAACTGCAAAAAAACGACACATACAACAGTTGGATAGCTGACCCTTACCAAGAAAATGGAACAGAAGATCTCACCCAGCATGAGGAAGACCACACCCATCAGACAACATACAATCACAGACAAGACTACACCCAACACGGACCAATGACGAGATCATGGACCAGATGGTTCATCAGTAGCAATCAAAGCTCTGAAGAAGGCGGATGAAACGCTGCCAAAATAGTAGCTCAAGTTTCTAATGCTGCTTACAGTAAATATTCTGAAAAAATAAACCTATTCACAATTTATTTTAAAACTGGTTCATCTGCGATAGTTTTTATGACCAGTTCATACTTTCTGCGTATCCAAAAATAGTAGTATACCAATTTTCACCAAAATTTGGTCAGATTTGCAAAATTAAACTGGTTTTACTCGCAACCAGTTCTCTTGCAACGATTTCAACATTCACTTTGTGTTCTGCACCCAAAAAGCAGCTCTATAGCAATGTTTATAAAAATATGTAACATAGTTTAGAATGAAAAAGTTACAAGCTCCGAGATCCGAAGGAACAGAGTTGTAAACAAATAATTTCGTTGGCTCACGCTGAAGTTCCTGCAGAATATACTCTGTCTCAGTTGAGAGTGAAATCTGAAAACGAATTTGGTGATGGGGTGGTAGTTTCTTCAAACTTCCACTTTTGACCATCTCTTGATTGAGACAGAATATAGTAAGAACGGAAGAAATGATTGGTGTTAAATTTTAGTCAATCACATGATTCCTAACAATCCAGTTCTTTAGATGTGTTTAAACCACTAATTACAGCACATTGAATAGGCTAGCACGGGACCATATCATAGAACAATACTTAACTAGGGAATGAATTGAGCCAAACAGGGATCATGATTTTTTTTTCAAAATGGTTGAAATTTCAATTTTATACGAAGCTCAGATGAATCAATCATGGCTGATTTTTAGATTATAAAGTTTTTGTAACCAAATTCTTTATTGAAATAAAACAATTCGTTTGTTTGGCTTCCCTGTTGCCCAACGTAAATTTTTTAAAGTTAAACGTATAAGTATTTTTCTATGTTCATTAGACATGGTCTAAAGAAAAATTAAATTTGAATGAATTCGCTTACTGAAGTCGTTTAATGACATCATTCGAATAATGTTATCAAAATGCTTCAGTCCCGATTTCTTGTCCTATTTACACATAATTTATGTCGTTTAAAGTGACCGACGCGCCAGTTAATGTTGTAACAATTCGAGCAGGTCTCATTGGAAATTGGGTAAAAAATTGTCAGAAAGATGTAGAAAAGGCAGAAAATTGATCAAAAATCATGAAATGTTGAAAACTTTATGAAAATTAAAATTGACCAAAGTCATTAAAAATCATTGTAAATTGAGTACAAATTTGATGAAACTGGGTTTAAAATGCACGATGTTGAACAAAAATCGTGAAGAAAGGTTGAAAAAGATGTTAAAATTGATCACAATTTTGATATGGAACGCACTTTGTGATATTTAAAGGTAAAATCATGCCTACATGCAATAAAGTGAATATTTTTAACATGATTCTTTTTTCATCCAATGTTATCATTCGGTTAATGTTATCAATATTGCCTCAGACAGTTGCGATAACAGTAAGCAGATTCTACTATATTTCAATCTAGCATACGAATGCAAACTGACAAAGTTAATAACTGACGCAAATTCTGATTCAAATGATACAAACTGACAAACAATGGGTAATTCCATAAATGAGATGCTTACAGTAAAGATTTCTAAAGCTTATCAGCAAGAAATACAAGCGATGCGATGCAAAAAATAACTAAATGTAAACAAATCAGGGACAAACAAAAGCAACTAATTTCTACCTGAAAGTTGGCATAAAATGTAGCACCCGGTTGAACATATTGATAGTAACAATCTTCTTTTCCAGCATCTATTTTCACTTTATAATCCATCGCTACGGCAGGTAAATTTTCATACCACAAAGCATTGGAATTTTGTGAAGCAGTGCTGACAGTGGCCCACGAACAACGAAAAATACAAGCAATTATTGCTAGGATTATGGTACATGTGTCGCGTTGTACCTCCATGACTTGAAGAATAGATGTTAATCTACAACTCGCTCACAACCTAAAAAATACAAACATCGATGAAATATTTATTATTCGCACTTTTCAACATAATTAAATGTCCGGCTAAATGCACGTTCGCATTAAAGGGTTATACTAGCATATTTTCTCCTAGGTACGAGTATTCTTGTACAGTACTTTGATTTCCTTCAGAACATAAACAACTATTTATTAGAAATTTACACCGAAAAGTCTCCAATGTTAATTCACACCAGTCGAATAGGATTGCGTTACAATCACAGCCATACAGTTAGATATATATCTGCCATTGTTTTCACTTACTGTATGGCATACGCTCAATTACATGAACGTGAAGATAATCAACAGGTCATTATGGAAATACTTGTCACTTTTATATTTGTATCACTATACTATGATGTACACTATTGACGGATTGACTATAACAAAACTTTGATAACAAAAGTCAAGGGTTGGATGTCTCATACCTTTCCTAGTTCGAGCCAAAGAATCTAAGAATTCTACCAAAATTCAATACAGTGAAATTCTATAATCTGTGCAATAAACATTAATTTTCCTTTTTCTTTCAACTGAGAACTACACATCAAGGTGAATCCGCTTTCTTTCACAATATTTCACATTCTTCAAAAAGTAGCTAAGGTAGCCCCACTCACAGTGTTCCAAATGCATTATAAAAACAAAAACGAAAACAAAACAATAGATTTACTAGACGTTATCCGCTGTACTAAGTGCAATGACTCGGTAGGCATCGGCTTACACCGGTAAACCGGTAATGGTCGTTTAACTTGCATATTTTTTCAGCTGTATACTGTTTAATGAATCAGGGCATCAACTGAATGATACAAAAATGATAAATTAAACTAATTAAAGTTCATAACATCATTACTTTTTATTTTATTACAATAGACAAAGAAAACAATTATTATAAAATATTAATTTTGGTATCAATTGGTAGCAAAAAGATGAAAACAATTATTATCAATTAATAATTTTTGGCACCAATTTGATTGGGTATTTTCAACGATCAACTGGTAATCAACTTGGAATAACTGTAACTCAAATTATCTTTCTTCATTACTTGAAACTCAAAACCTAAACTGGACTCAGAAGAACTTCAACTGATTATTAACTGGAACCTGAACTCTGCCAAACGGTAACTGAATCATAACAATAACTTGAATAATAAGAGTTTTCTACCCCTGGGTTTTGGTTCCAGTTCTGGTTTTTATAATGGTTGAAAACAGTTCCATTTAGTTTTGGGCTTGCTTCATCTTATTTACTTCTTGTGGTTCTGGTTCTGTTTCCTAGTGTAAAGACAATTTCATGGTTCTCTTGGTTCCAATTGGTGTTTTACTTCTTTTCTCCAAAAACTGTTTCACTTCAAAATACTTGATTAAAATTTGAATAAATATTATTTATTTATTTTATTTCATCTAATATTTGTGCCTAATTTCACAAATTAAACACCACTCTTCATTTTTTTCTCTTTAAAACCAACATATAAACAATTCAAAATTCAAATGATAATAAATGGAGAGAGAAAAACAACAGAGTAACTTGGAATTTTGGCGATTCAAAATTTTAAATTCCCTTCCTCAATGACTTGAGGAAAATAAAATATTTCAAGTTTTTTAACAGATCACTTAAAAATAATAGAATAAATTGAAGGATATTTGCATTTCTGCAGAAATGTTAACTGAAACTGAAAGTAACATTTGAAGAAACCACCAGCTGGTTCTGGTAGCTCTGGTTAATTTCAAAATTACTCCTCTCTGGTTGTTCTCTCTTCTGGAAATTCCTTCCAATAACTTTTGTTTTGGTAGTTATTGGGAATGGTTCCATAATTTTTTCAAATGGTTCCAATTGGTTTTGGTTCTGGTTTTGAAATTCAAAAAAAGTGGTTCTACTGGTTTCTTTTGGTAGCATATAATTAATGGGAAACGAAAAAGCCGGCTGAGCCGCCGCTAGCCAGCTGATTAGCCGCCGCTGATGGTACCGGCTGAAAGCAGCGCGCCGCCAGCCACCAATGGTATCATCAATCATGTCTCGAGCCACCGCCACCCTTTCTTTCATCGACGCACACCTCTACAACCAGCATGCATCCAGTTGATTCCACTGATAAGGAATTATACTGACAGTGTACAATTTTAAATTACTATTCGAATTGATAGCGTTTAGTATCCCGCAGTTGACTACATGAAATTAATTAATCAGTTCCAGGAGAAATTTTTTCCGTATAGAACACGATGAAGTTGACTAACGTTTGCCTTCGCGGCCATAATATGTACCGCTGGATTAGAAGACAGTGGTTTGCGCAGAGTAAAAAAGCGTTGTTCAACACTCCAATGGAAGATATATTGAGAAGGAATGGTATCCCAGTGTACAATGCATCTGAAGCCATTCAAGAGCCTCCTTTTAAGTGGTAAATGATGATTTCGATTTCAAAATATTTTTTAATCTTCCTACGTAGAGCGTCAAGGTTAATTTGTGATTTATTTTGGTTTTGGTGTGTGAAGGATGGAGCCGATCAAAACGATTGGGATTGGATACCGTTACAATGAATTAGACGATCGGCATCCTTTGAAGAAAAGTCAGCCATGTTTATTTTATCGTGATTCCAACGTTCTATTAGAAGGATTAAATCAAGCAAAACATTTCACTAATTCTGTACAAATTGAAAACGGCCTTCCTGAATTGTTAATGAAGGCGTGCGAGGAAACCGACGTGACACGCTTCGAAGAAGCTATTCAAATGTTAGGGGTATAGTGACCAAACTGCACACGACTGATATTCTATTATACCTTCATCTAAGTGTCGTCTTGTTTTGGTAGGGCTATAGCTTCGGCTGTTGTGTACGATGCAACGCAAGAAAAATTGCCCAAAAGAAGATGCGCCGAAAATCCGGCGTGGAATTATCCTCGTGAATATGGTATCACTGATAATCGTAAAAAGTGAGCCCAAATATGTCACAATAGTACAGCGCTGAAACATCGTTATTTATTGTCTTTAATGATGTCAACTTTTTGCGATTTCAGTTTCGTTTTATGCAACAGATTTCTGCAGTTATGCGAAATGATCGTCAGTTCGGGAAGTGGCAGCGACATGTCAGGACGCAGATGTAAGCTGTTCGACGCTTTTTTCTCGCTTCCTCTCATTAGAGAACAAGATACTATTCAATTAGAAATGAAAGCTGACGTTTTAGTGCTGTCCGACAGCCCGATCGCGTGTTTAGCATCTCCTGAACGGACCACGTCGAGTCGCGTTCCAAATTTGGATCCATTGAAGTACACAGTTTCTCTGGACGAAGAATATCATTATCAGTTGAAAAATATTCACCGTAAGCGTTTCTTTAAGCTATTGTGTTTTCTTCTTCTGTACATACAAATCAGTCGATGATTCGTTTGTTAATGGTTTTGTACACAGCTGTCAAAACGGAAAGCACACCTTTCAAATACCCACACACGGCGCTCATACACTTCAACGAAACTGAAGTCAGAAATTTACATGGAACAGACGTTACGGAAGATCAAATAGTAGCGCGCTCGTTGATGAAGTCGTTTACGATAGCCGCTGCCCAAGCTCGTTATCTATACGCCGTAAGCATACTCGTTTCACGTACTTCAATCTACACGTGTACATTTTTCTTTCATGGCGAGTTTTGCTCTCTGCAAGGATATCTTCATTCTCGTTTATTTATTTTTCACTTAACCTTACACGTGAGATATTGCAATTCCTAATCGATGAGAAATAGTGAACCCATACTCAGATAGGTGGTAGTACAAGGTAATCACGTAGATCGATGAAAGTCATTCCTCACTCGTTTCATTTTCCTGTTCCATTCATCTGCGTATCGGGTAAATGTAAAATGAGAAAAATAAACAGTTGACGTAGAATTTTAGCGTAAATCAAATGAGATAATGAAATGGATACGAACATTCTGTAACAAAGATAGCGATGTGCCGTTCGATGATGTTTTGTATAAGCGTAGATAGCTCTCTCTGCCATGGTACTTTTAGCGTAATACATATTAGTTCATTAATAAATGTGGCTCTTTGTTTTTCACTTTTCACAGGATAATGTTGACGATTTACCCGAACCGATAGTTGTGCAGTGCGTTCAGACAGACGCCAAATATTTCCACTTCAGTGTATTTCAATTGAATACGTTGTGTTGGCCCCCGAATGAAACGAAAATTCGTAATATATTTTGGCACGACTCGATAACACCGACTTACGAATTTGGCGGCTACTATGACGCACGTCCTACCATATCTTCGTACAATAGTAACGTATTTAAAATGTTGTTGACATTTTTTAGAAATCAGTAAATGCTTCGTTAATTGTTGACGAGTATTCGTTCTTATTAAATTTTTTACTTACCAGTCTGTGTTCGACTTCATCTTATTGGTCATTTACGACTCTGCATGTGTGTGATTACGTGATTGAACCATGAGCGGAGATAGGTCAACATTTTTATAACGGCGTAAGTCCTCCACTTTCATTTTACAAAAAGAAGGTCATAAGAGTAAAAGACCCGAAAAAGTACGTTAAACAGCATTTTTGACCTCCAAAAAATAAAATTTCACTATTTATAGTCGTACAAACTATCACTTATTAAATTTTCTTGAAAATATGGGAGGGGGGTTCAAGCCCTGCTCATGTTCCCTTTATTACCACCTATAGGTAGGACGCATTGAATTCCAAACAATTTCGCTTTTACTCTGTGAAAACACACATTCTCAAACATAAACAAAAAGAAAAGGTAGGTAAAAAGACGAAAACACCACAAGTGTTGGTAGCACCCTTCAACGATACAATCTGTACGTTGCAGGTGTTCAAGTCTAAAAAATAATATTACTGAAAGTAAACGAAAAAGGGTACCCTCTATACTACGAGAAACATTTGTCATTTTAGAAGAAATAACATTTCATTTGCGACGGTTGACGATTAAATATTTATTGCAGAGATTTTTTCTATTTTGTGACAGAAATTTTAGAAACGATGAAAATCACGGAACGTATCTACAAACCATAGGCAATAATACCGCTCTAACGTATAGTCGGTTTCATCAACCTAGTACAGAGATATTTACAACGTTAACTAATTACCAATGGTAGAATAACCGGACGATATACCGAAAGTAGTTGGCGTTGAAGTCGAACGGCTGAAAAAATATATGAACTTCTTGATGAATCGGATGAAACAACTACCAGCTGAATCGATTTTCGATAGGAAAACGAATGAAAAAAAAATTACTAAATAAAATGAAAAACGATAATAATACGACGACCTTCAGCTCGTAATAAGTATAAAAGCGGACGACAGTAATAGTACAGAAAATAACTCAGATTTGAAAAGTCTGAATCGCGTTTCATCCGGAAAAGTCGTTCTGATCAAACAATTGTTGCTCGTAAAGTTCAGCTTTCACGACACGGCCGGCAAAAAATCGCCCTCCTAAAGCGTCTTTCGCTTTTTCCGCTTCTGAAATATTGCGAAATGAATCGTTGTATCGAGCCAAGTTACGTTTACAGTCAACCATTATCTTACCAGACATTGCGCTGAATTCAACAAAAATCTTGAAAATTACATCATCGTCGTCGTCGTCTTCGGATTGTTTCTCATTGTATATTATGACTCTTTCCACATTTCCGTATCTAATACGATTAACGGTACACATGTTTTTAAATACAGATATTTACAATTGGAATCTTCCTTTAAATACATACGCAGGCCTACTAAATGGTAAATATCTACGTAAATTAAATACTACACAGTTATTGTAATTCGACTGTTAAAATTTCATATAGGCTCTCTCATCCGTTATGTTCCTTTCAAAACGTTCGAACGTACAACTCGTCCTACGTACTACTACGTCAGATTTCGAAAACACCTGGCGCCCATAATCTTTTGGCGAAAATATTCTCGTAAATGCACGAGGTTTAAAAATTCCAATGCTGTGAAAATTCATAAATTAAACGACAAGAGTAACGTGATAAGCTCATACTTATTAGAAAATGTTGAAAATAACGTTCTAACGGATGAATCAACATAAAAATAGAGCAAAAATTAGCAAAAATATCACTGGATTCTTCAGGAATATTTGACGATGAGTGCTGAATTGATTTGTGGTAGAACAAGGATACTTAGCTCGCCAATAGGAGTATTTTGATATGCCACATGCCATCTATTATTTACTTAAAAAATTTTTTCTTCGCGTATATTCTTTGTACATTACTACTCTTGCATAACTTCGTGAAACGAATTTCACATTCAGTTTTTTGAAAGGGAGCAAAACGGCAAATGAGAATACCCGTATGAAATTATGGTATCTTACTATGATGTAGAGCTACTTTGAACAAAATTTTGTGGTACACCTTGAGCGATGTAAATACGTAGTTGTGTAGAGAATTTTAACTAGTTTACAATATAGGTTTCAGTTTTTCGATTCGGTAAACGCTATATGCTGGTGATTTTTTTTTTTTTTTGAAAATTCGTTCGATTACGGGCCACGGAATGTTAACAGTTTGGATTAGACACTCCAACGTCGCGTTTTCTTTCCCTTCCTATATTGTTTGAGGAATGTAAAATGCTTTGCATAAAAATTTCAACTTGCATACATAAAGCACAAAAGTTGCTTTGTTTGCGGGACTACATTGAATGATCGATGTTTTGAGTAGCAGATATTGCGATGCTCAATTCCCAAGATTTGAAGTTGGTAACCACGTTTAAATGTTGACTTATTGATTTAAAATTTTCACTGTGTATTAAAAAAATTTCATTTTAATTATTTTATTATCAATTTTTGATTCAACTAAAACTTAATGTCAACTGCTTACTCTTTTACGAGGAATGATCATAATTTTTCAAATTCATGTATAACTTTTATGTTCACTGGATCCTTCTACACGAATCGTTTCTGACAAAATTTCGTATAGTTTCATTTGAAGATAACGTTCATCGATATCCTCTCCCAATAACAGTTCCTAGCAACGGCTAGAAGAGTAAGTCGTTCAAAGTAGACCCACGCCATGTTAAGGCTGTAATAACTAATAATAATGTCAATGAAACGGAGCAAAGCCCAAACGAAAGAGAATTCAAAAACGAAAATCTTGTTTTAAAATTCGATGGATAGCATTGATTGATGATTGCTTATAGGCAAAAATGCATGAAAAAAGAAAAAGGGTTCAAATGAAATGGCTCTACATTGCAGTACGGAAGTTGTACCAGTTTTTCAACGGCTGTGTTTTGGGAGAGTCTGTAGACGAAAGACGGATGGATAGTACAACAACGAAAAATTCAGATACACGAGTATTGCACGGCGACTAGATAAAACTACACTTACTTAGAGCATTCGTCTTGAATTTCTTCCTGAAGTGACTCGTCGACATCTTCCGGACCGACCATATTACGCAAAATAACCACTTTACTCTAGACCGTAACCAGATATGACGCATGAGTAATCGTGAACGAAATAGTTTTCAATACCTACGCCGTATATGTAAGCGCCAACTCGACGCTTTAGTAAACCGTACGATCACATGTGTCTGTTTCACTTACCTCAACTTTTCGCATCAGTTTTTGCATCACCAAATGTCTGGCGTTTTGTCCTTTGATGGACATATTTTCCTGCTGCTGTAGCGTTTGAGGTTCAACGTCTTCCAACAACTTTTTTTGTAACTCTTCCTGTTTCTTTTGCTGGAAATGAAACAGAAAAGCGAACAGCACTGATGATGAATACCGCACAGATCCAAAAATACCGACAAACTGTATAAACTCACATTGGCTTGTTCTTGAGCACGTTTCATAATATCGACCTGTAAACCGAGTCCAGAAGCGGCAGCTGCAGCGGCTGCGATTCCGCTGCCGGGAACAACGCCGCTACTACTACCACTACTAACATTGCTGCCGCTGCAGTGTTGTGAAGGTAACGAAGTAACTGGCGAAACGGAAACGGCATTTGGATTAGCGGCGGCTGCGACTGCTACTGCCGTTAAAACGGGCGATCCGATGACTGGCGTACTCGGTATTATGGGAACGGGAGCTCGTATCTGTTGCGGGATAGCGATACCGGGCGGCGGTATAGTAGCGGCAGGCAGTCCGACGGCGGAAGATGAGACCGAAGCGACTGAGGCGGCTGCCAGAGCAGGAGCCACGGTGGGCGCGATCGACTGCAAAGCCGGCAAGGCGGCCGGTATCACGGTCTGTGCCCCCAACTGCGAACTCAACTTGGTGATACCGAGGACCGCGTTGGTCGCAACCGCATCCATCGCCTGAATTTTTGCAGTTGCGGCGGCTGCGGCTACGGCAGCCGCGGTTGGCATATGGCTAGCCGACGTAGAAGACGAATGTAACGCATTTGGAGGAGTTATGGCTCGACCGACGCGCAGATACTGACCACCTAAATCGAACAGATTCATAGACGCGATCGCTTCTTGCGCAGCTTGTTTCGTTTCGTATTCGATGAAGCCATATCCTTTATGCCTGTGAGGTGAGCTGCTCGGTTGCAATCTACACGATTTGATTGGACCAAACGCTTCGAATACGCTGTATACAATCCGACACGTAAAAAAATATTGTTGACGCGGTCAACACAACAAGACGTCACGTTTTCTCCAAATATCAAGGTATTACGTGCCTGTTGCCTACCTTTTTATGTCGTCTTCTGTCAGGTCGGGGTGTATGGACGCTACGTAAATACGGTTGTATTGTTTCGCTTCTTCCGTAATTTCATCGATGACCGATTGCGCTTGTGGCATATTACTCGGCCGACCAACCTTACAGTAGATACACAACACGTTCGTGTTACATTACCACAGCCAATAGTGCAGCGCATTTCGTAATTAAGCCATATTTAGTACGTACCACTTTGATGTTTCTCCCACCTAGCATAACTCCGTTCATTTGCTCTAAAGACAATTGAGCCGCTTCCGGAATATCGTATTCGACGAAAGCAAATCCTTTGTGCTTCTGCGTGATCGGGTCCCACGACATATTAATAGATTTTATTGGACCGAACGGAGAAAATGCTTGTCTAATGGTATCTTCCTTCAATTCGAAACTTATACTGCCGACGTATACTCTGAAAAATTTACGCACATACGCATGTCACAATGTATACACGAATGTAAAGGTCAGCAGGTATAGTTTGTTTCAATTCAACTAAACGCTCGAAAATAATCGAACAAAAACGATGGCCAACCAATAAAATATCTTAATCGGTACATTTCTAGACATCTAATCGGTTGACGAGAATTTGATTAATTATTTCTAAAAACTCGTGAGACGAAACAGACTGTAGCTGACACGTGCTACTTCACCGTTTTTGTCACGAACAAAATTCCATCTATTGACAATGATACTCTCATTTAAACACGCTATGCAAAAAATGTACGTTCGCATGATGCGCACATCATCTTACCAACCTGCACATCAAAGCAAGCGCTTGCTGTCTTTGAACCTGATTTCGTTGTGTAGCCATCAACTGAAACCACAAGACGGTATTACTATCGTTCTATAACATCTCAAGCTGTATTCATAACGGAGAAAAAGTTACGGGAACCTTAAGAAAATATTGTACTTTTCCGAAATATTAAGTAAAAATTGAATGACTGCATATCAATCATATATCACTCTATAATAACATAAAAGTTGCATAATTCCTATACGGATAAGAAAAGAATATTTTACTTTTTTGTGAGATTATCGTAATTTTTTTTCTCGGTTGTAAATACAGCTTTACAGATTGATTTTTATGATGCATTTCCGTGATAGTTTTGTTTTTGTTCTGTAGCACTCACTTGTTGCTGATGAGCAAGAGTTTGCTTCATTAAAACCATTTTAATACTTTGCTCCATTGCGTATTTTTTAGCATGATTCACCGAATCTTGTTGTTCGCTGGTTAATTTAGGCAACGGCGCTCCCAATGCACCTAAAATACCGTATCGAGCTCCGGGCCCTAAAAACAATCGTCATTAAGAGCGCTTATAAACAAGATTGTATCGAGCGCACATCCACTACCATTTACTAATCATCAAATTTTGAACCGAAAATGAATAAATTGAAACAACTAAGTATATAACTATGCAAATATACATAGTTTGAATCTCAATAAGTAACTGCAATATGTAAATACAAATGTAAATTTAAAAACACTAACCAGTAATCAAGTTTCCAGTTTGAATAAAATTATTGATGGGAGCGGATAGAAAAGTAGAACCATTTTCGCTATAATCTGAAACATAGCATTATGACCTAATACCAGCTCAAGTAAACAAATAAATATTGGTGTTTGCCATTTACCATCTTTTGAGCGCTCGCGATCGTTTTCTTGAACACCATTTGTGAGCGGAATTTCGTTTGATGTATTGTTCGCCTGAAACGAATCCGGTAATCCGCTACCGATAGACGCATCACCACCATAATCACCCGTCTAAAATAAAAACAAGTTAGTTGTGATACCATTTACGTTACGAGTACAAACTACAATTCAACAACAAAAAAGACAAACCACTTCCATCCCGTTCATATTGTGAAACTTTAGACAGCGCAACTATCACAAGATGTGAAGATTCACAGTAATCAGTCGTTTCAGATTATCATTTCACTTCATAATACCGTAAACACCAAGACAATCTCTCAAAATTAGACAAACACCAAGGCAGACCACTTTCTGTTAACTGATGATGCCGCTAATTTAATATTGATAAAAATTGTTGGAATATGGTCTGAAGCTATTTTAATTTGATGTTCCATCCAAAGCATAGATTAATTCAAAGTGGTAAGTTCATTCAAACACGTACAAAACTTTGGAATTTCTTTCTATAGACCCTGAAACTACAATTTATGCCTATCTGTAGGTTCCCGTGGTAAAAAATAAAAATCCTAGCATCGAGTTGTTCACGGTATAGCTGTTAGGAGCGCTGTTCACAAAATCCCGCAAGGTACGCGTATATAAGCAAACCCTACTCCGTTTAGCTGCAACTCCTGAACGAACGGCCATTCGAGTCATGAATTAATCAAATTGAGCTGCAAACAGTATTTTTTCAATTGTGTGATGCTCAGACCAAAGTTTCGAAGGTCAGTTTGTAAATGTGTAATGAGTCCAAAAAAAAGCAGTAGATACTACATTTAAGGTGGAACTTTGCGTTGCAAAGGTAGCATACCCAATCTCTAAGGAAATATTTTATAGACAAATGAATTTTTCCATTTTTTCTTGTTTGAGGGTTGATAATGAAAAAGAATTAAGCAAAATACAAAGAATATAGGTATGCGTCGATGAGAGAAAGAGTGGCGGCGGCTGGCGGCACCTCAGCCGACTTTTTCCATTGATTTTCAAAACAAAATACGCAAAAATTCAATGATGCCAAATTTTTTTTCATTAAAAAATTTTGAATTTTAAAATCGCATCAAAAATGTCTCTGGTTTTATCGTACGAAATTTAGTAAGAAAAAAGAAGCTCTGACAAGACTATCAACTAAAGAATAAACTGAAAATATGCTAAAAATAATACAGGCAAATGGTTCAAATTTGAGGGAAAAGACGATCGGCTGAGCCGATTAAATTTTTAGTGGTAGCGGCGGCGCACTCCTCTTACAAAGAATAATGTTAATTTGAAATAATAAAACAATCGAATCTATTTGAAAAGATATTCAATCGGAATTTTTGCCATTTTAGAGAAATTTTAACCATATCATTTCCGTTTAGTGTGGAAAAAACACACTTTTCAAATTTCAAAGTTCTCAAAAACATTCAAGCCTTCTCAAAAATTTGAAAAATGTGTTCTTCTTTGGAACGTTCATTCATCCTTGCGAACGTTGTCCATCCTTCTGTTCTCGTTCTTTTGACTTGCATTCCTGTTCTCGTACTCGTTCTCAAAAAAAATGTATGTTTTCATAATTAAAGGGAAAAAACAACACTTTATGCCATTTTTTCTAATCGCTTGGAACTGAAAGTGCAAACAAACGTTCTTATCTCTCAGAGAAAAATTTTTTATTTAACAACTAACAAGGGAGATGAGTGATTTTCATTTTCAACTAGTCTGAGTTATTTCCCTTACTTTGCAGGTGAAATAAACCTTAAAACTTGTAAAATCAGTTATCTCTTGTCTCCATGAAAAGTATACCTATTGTGCTAAATACTATTAATTCATAATATAACACACCACCCATGAGTAACAAGAGGAAAAGAAAAAGCAAAGTTGCGAGAACAGAATGCGAATGAGAATGGAGAACGCATTCGAACGCTTTTTTTTCGTTCTCGTTCTTAGAATGAGATCAAACACAGTGAAAACATGTTCGAACGAATGCGTAAAAGAACGATTTTGGAAAGAACGAAAACAAGAACAAGAACGCTAAAATTTTCAACGTTCTTTGTTCTTGGCTACTTTTTTTTTGTATCGCGTAGTATTCTTCTTCATATCTTTTTAAACCAAACGCGTTAAATGAAATACTCGTAATTACCTACGCTTATTGCCTAGAGCTGTGCGCTGCCGCCGTTAATTTGAAATTTTTTGTGCTGCCACCACCAAAAAATTTAATTGACTCAGCCGATCGACTTTTCCTTCAAATTTAAAGTTAAACCATGAGCCCCGATTGCTTGCAACATTTTTAGCATATTTTGAGTTTATTCTTTTGTTGATAGTCTTCTTTGAGAGCTTTTTCTTTCTTACTAAATTTCGTACTAGACTCAAGACAATTTTGACGCAATTTTGAAATTAAAAATTTTTCATTTAAAAAAAAACTTCAATGAATTCAGCAGCTCATTTCTTCAATTCTTCTTTCTTATCTTTTGTTAATGACACGCAATATGGTTGTTTAGGAGTATGCAACTTGAACCGAGTTCTGCAGTTTAAGAAATCGAATGTCATTAAATTTTTAGCAGAACTCAGCGGTACCTGTTGCATATTTAAAGTCACCACTTCGGGAACGTCCTCCGCATTTTGAAGAGTTATAACAGCATCCACAACAGAATTGCTCAGTGTTTGACTAGCTAAACATACACTCGTAATGTTTTCATTGTGCTTTATGGGTCGATCACTCAACTTGTTTGCCACATGAGTACTTTTCTTCATTTGTAAATCGTTGAGCTCAGAATATGACGCCATGTTATATTACAACCTTCACTGCCAGTAAATGGGTGTTCGATTCTTACCCATACTTCATTTTTGTTGGCGTCTTTTTTCTTTTTCTTTTTATCTTTACCGCCTTTGGTTTTGCTGAATTTCTTGCATCATTTATTTGAGTTTTTTCATCCTCTGAAGTTTTGCTTGTTTCTACTGTCTTATTTTTCTCGAACATTTACTTCTTTCAACTCAAAAGTGGTACCAAGTGCATTTCTCACATTCTTAAGCATGTGGCAGGAATCAGGAAAACAGAATATTTTATGGCCAGTTGTAGGATTTCTGAAGAAAAATTGATTCTTTGGAGCATTAAAATCCATAATGCCACTTAGTTTGTTTACGATTGAATTGTTTACTACTGCTCCATCGTATGTGATCGAGTGACATTATTTTTGATCGTGAAGAAGTGTCAGTGTGATGCGAAGCAGGTTAGCGCTTTCTGGAGCTTCAAGATGTTTAAATAAAAATTAGGCAACTGGTACTTTCCAGTTATCATTCAATGCCACGAGTAGAAACTCAAACGCATGTACTACTTTTTGTGGTTGAATGTGCTAGGGAGTGTAAGTATCACCCAAGCTTGCATAATATACTTTCCACCTGATCTTTTAATAACATTTCATCAATTACAAGATTACAAGTAACAGGTTTCTTTGATACGTTTGCACGCGCTTGAATAGCTTCCATCATATCTTGGGATATTCTTGGTTTCATGTTGACTGATGAGCAATATGGCAACAAATTTCCAAACACTTTCCACACAAAGAGGTACGCTTTAGTGGAGTAACGCGCAAATTTACGCAGTTCCAGTTCAAATTTGTCTGTTCTACTTTTTTTACAACAAAGAAGAACAGTTTTTAAGGTGTCAGGGATGTTTGCCTGAAAAGAAAGAATTACACATTAGATCAAGGAATAATAATGATGCTATGTCTGCTGATTGAGAATTACACTGAATCTACATGAACAACTTTTCGCTCTTAACCACTGCATAATATGACGTTATACTTGTAAATTACGCATATGGATGAGAAACAGTTATAGAATATCAGTAGTAGTGTCATGTATGTCCTGGCGCACTCTGACGCACTGGTAAAAAAACCGAAGATTTCCCACTTTTTCACAGTAATACAAC
>FIZR01013359.1:0-10437 GCA_900060175.1 Ferrisia virgata | reverse complement strand
TACTCTGAAATGGATATATTTTGAATTTCATCTTCACCATTAATTTACATACCATAGCAAATCCCGAAAAAAGAACGTTAGGTTTGATGTGTTGTTGTTGTTGTTGTTGTTGTTGCGAGAGAAGAGCTGCTGCCAGCAGGTATAATATTAATATGAAATGTAAGTACATCGTAGGTAAAGATACCATCAGCAGGTGCGACATATGTAAAAGTGTATAGACATAAAGTAGGTGCCTAGGTACCTACCTACCTACCTACCTTAGCTGGTAGCTGCCTACATTTTATAAATAGGATAATACACGATAGCAAGGGACACAGACTAGCTATAGGCACCATAATATAAAGCTACAGCCTACCGAGTCGTCATGGAAACTGTTCGAAAAACGACATCTACGAGGCAGGTGAGATGAGATGAGGTGAGGTGAGATATCGCGTCGCCTTGTCTATGCATTTCTACACCAACGTACCTACTTACTTATATGTCTACGTACGCACGCAAAGGTATCATCTTAACAGTTCCAACACCCCTCCCCCGCCCCACTCCCCACCCTGCTTATCACCTTTTTCATCCAATATTTATATATTTTTATACGCTGTTCTACGTATTAAACAGACAATGTACGAGTGTGTAGTGCCCATCGACTAGATTTTATGATTCTCTTTGCAAAGGTACAGAGTCAAGTTTTTTAAACTGAAAGGGCCCGGAAGGAAAGAAGGAAGGGAGGGAGGGAGTAAATATCAAAATTTGAAATGCTACGGTGTTACTTGACAGTAACCTTTGCCACGACGAATTTTTCGTTAAAAACGTTTAATAAAAGAAAGAAACTGAAACGAGACGAAAGTAAATTCTTCGTTTATTAATTAAATTTTTTTCTCTCTTCATTTTCTGTTGCTTTTATTTTTTAATAATTTTAATGATAAAAATTTTTTCTGCATTCGAACACAAACGGAACAGAAGGCCGGTAATGAGATTTTATTCGACTGCTTTTTATAAAGCGACGTGAATTCGAGAAATAAATTTTTCAACCGTAATTTTTCGCTTTTTAGTAATTTTTTTTTTTTTTTCTGCGAAGGAAAACCACGACAGCGAGTTTTGATGTACTGGTGCGGGTGGAAGGGTCGAACGAAAAAATTCGATACGAATTAGACTCGGTTCGAACATATTTTACAAAAATAATACGCACAGGTAATCACTGAATTTTAACTTTTTTATAAATCGAAATGAAATTTTTTCAAAGTATAAAACAGATAAGGGAAGTTTATCGACTTGTGGTAGATTAAGCGGTGGTGGGGGTGGGGGAGAGCATCAACAAAATCCGCATGAGATGCTTGAAGACTATTGGTACTATTTTTGGCCATATCAGATATTCATTTTTAATTTTATTCTATTTTCCCACCCCTCTCCCCTCCCCAACTCCAATTAAAAATCACGTGTTCTGCTTGATTCGAACCAAAATTGATCAAATCTAGGAAATCGACTTCGATTGGCGGCGGATTTGATATCCTGGAGTGGAGCTGACCTTAGGTCAAAATCTAGTTGTGCCCAAATCTAAGGGGGGGGCGTTCTGAAGAACTAAAATCGCTAGAATTGTTCCTTTTTGAACCAATCGATAGACAATCCACAGTGTATCCAAAAATCAGCCTCTTCAGCCAATTAGGAGGAGAGATATGAGCATCCCCCTCCCACTTACTGACCCTGAGAAGGCACTGTTCCTCCTCTATTGCCTCTCAAAATTACGTTGGGAAGTGGAAATTTGATATGTAAAGTGCCTTTTGGTAGTGAGGCCCTTGTAGCTTGCATCCCTTCCCTTCCCCCACTCAGCACTGATTAGGAAAAAGCATTGCGTTTTAATTCGTACGATGGTAATAATATTTCACGAAAATCAGGCTTGGCGACGCTTTTTCATTGTTTTTCCTTATTTTCACTTCGACACACAAAAAAAAAAAAGCAAAGATATTGAAATGAACATTTGAAATTCCGAAAGGGAGCATTTAGTGCATTTAGTGCAACTACTGAATCTACATACTAAATTTAAACTTCCCAGTTCAATTTAAAGTTGTAATATCCTTGGAACAAACGCAAAAAAAAAAAAATGAAACCCAGCTAAAAGCACTTTTTCTGAGCTGGAAATAGGTGTAACGGGTTTGAAAAGTCGAAATGCCCGCAAAGCACATGTGTGCTTTCTGCCAAGTCTACTACATACCAAAGTTCAACTTCCTAGCTCAATTTGAAGGGCAGATAGGGGAGGAACAGCTGTTTTTTCAAAATCAAAACGGAGAAAATTCCCATAACTCCCGTCTTAATTGAATGAGGGGTTTGATTTTTGAATGTATTGTACAACTTTTGATTCTCTATTGACTAGCACATGAAAGAATAATTTTTGCAATTTTTGGCCCACAGTACCCCCTCCCCAAAATTTGGGCATAAGTGAATTTTGACCCGAAGTCATGCCCCCTCAAAAATATCCAATTCGCCGCCAAACTAAGCCGATTGACCGAATTGGAGCGGTTTTGGTCAATAGTGATCTCATCAACTGATTTTATATCGTGTCCAAAAATCAGCCTGCCATCTCATTCAAGAGGAGTGAGATGAGAATTTTACCCTATTCAAAACTTGAAAAAAGCGAGTTACTCGCCCTACAACTGTTACTCCTCCTCCCCCCCCCCCCACCATTTGATCGAGGAAACGAAATTCGGTTTATAAATCTAACATTTGCAGGAAACGAGGTTTTGTAAACCGCCTAAAAAGGATTGGGTGCTTGATTTTCGCCATTTTTCAAGTTGGTTCCCGGTATTACCCCCCCCCTCCTCCTACCCTGTTTTCTTCTTTAATTGAACAAAATAGCTAAAATGTAGAATGTAAATTAATTTAATTAGCACAGGATTTTCAGTGAATGTGCTTTTCGGAAGTTTCGAATTTTTAGTCCATTACACCAATCAAAAGTGTGGATAAAAAGAGGAGTGATTTCTTGGAACGATTTTTGGTGTTTAGGAATTGAAAATTTTTTTGAAACTTTTCAACATTTCTTCTTCGCCATTTTCTTTCTATTCGCAGGCTTTAATGATAATGAAATATCGCCTTGAGCTTTTTTTTTTTGAAGAGATTTTTCCGAAAAATAAAAAATATAAATTTTTCAAAGGCACGGTTTCCTTCCTGCCTTCAAAAGAGATACATTCACCTGAGACTATTAAAGTTATTTTTCAATTTTTTTTTTCTAATTGCAGGCATTCTCGATAAATATTCAACTATGCGCAAATACACAATATAACTAATTCAGAAAGCATTGAAATTCAAAAACTGTTGTTTCTACGATGGACCGTGTTGTTTTTTTTTTTTTTCGATTTAACAAAATAACGGGTTATGTATGGCGCAACAACTTCACGTAAATTCCGATTTCGTAATATTCTTGTTTTTAATTTTTTCAGAATAAAAAATCTGAATAGTACGTAATGGTATGTGCTTTGTTTAGTCATGAATTGCAAGGGAAAAAAACCGTATTTCGAAAATTCAAGAGAAATTATTGCGAAAGGTGTTCAATTCTGGGCTAATTCGAACTGCTGAACGCCAAGTTAAGGTCGATTTTTTTTCATTCGAGTACTTCAATTGGTGTATATGTTTAAGCGTGTTTTATGTACCAGTTTAACTCATTATCAGTCTTTCATATCTTTAAAATTTCACCACAAATTATAAACGAACGCGAACTTAATTGGAAATTCGAATACGACGATTTTCTGATGACGCACTTCCTCCGTCTACGAGAACATAAGACAAAATTTGGGAGTTTTTTTTTTTTTTTTTCATTTCTAAGAACGTTGTATTAAATTTTATTTCAGATTTTTTTTTTTTTCAAAGAGATTTAATCGTAAAAAAAAAACAAAGATATTACGAAGCGATTTTTTTCGCTCCATAAAAATGCAGATAAAATTTTGGAACACCCTGTAACAATATAAAATTGCTCAGCGTGGACCGTAAAATACGCATACAGTTCATATTATAGAAAGGGGGTAGAGGAAAACTAGATTTCGAAAATTCAAGTTTGAATGTTATTACGTAAAAATTTCATAATTTTGGGACAATTTTCGTATGAAGAATGAGAGCAGCATTTGAAAGGCGAATTCAGTTCAATATGAAAAGTCAATTTTGGTAGAAATATGACCACACTATAAATCGACTTTCTAACTGTTTTCCGCAGCATTAAAAAAAAAAGCATCGCAATGCGTCGCTTTCTAATGACATAAGCGAAAGGTTCATTTATGAAATAGGAAAAGAGGACCCTGAACCAAACCTAAATACCAAAAATTCAATATCATAGCTCAATTTGTAAGAGAAATATGCGCGAAACAAATACAAAAAATAAGGAAAACCTTGCAAAAAAAACTCATTTTTTAAAAGTTTTGAGACCGAAGAGTCACCGACATCACCTCTCTCCCCTCCCAAGGCACCATGAGTGGAACAGACTCGAAAAACATGAAAAATCTAGCAAAAAACTCCTTACTGAGAAGTTCTCAGAAGATGAAATAAAGGCTGAAAAGTCAACCCTCTTCTCCTCCCACCAGGCACAATGTGCGAAACAAACTCGAAAAATATGAAAAACCTAGCAAAAAAAAAAAAAACAACTTTTTCGAGAAGTTGTAAGACGCTACAATGGGGCTTAAAAGTCGACCCTCCCTCAGGCATATCTAGAACCCCTACTACAGCTACCCATACCAAATTTCGAACCTTTAGCTCAATTGGGAGGAGAGATATGCGTGGCGCAAATTCGAAAAATATGAAAACCCTAGCAAATAACTACTCGTGTGTAATGAGTCTGGAAAGTCAAAGACCCCAAAACGTATATCTAGGGTTCGTACTAAATCTACATACCTAGCTCAATGCAGAGGAGTAATATGTGTGGAACAAAGTGAAAAAGTAAAAAACCTGCCTCAAAAACCATTTTTTTTTAGGCCTCGGAGAGGGGTGAAACGCGGACGAAAAGTCGAAAACCACAAATGGCACATCTGGTATCCTTACCGAACGTACATGCCAAATTTCAACTCTCTGACTCAATTTGAAGGGGAGATATATGTGGAAAAGCTGTTCTTCAGGGTAAAAAAAAAAAACGAAAAATCTCTCATATCTCCCCTCTTAATTGACCCAGGAGGTTGATTTTTGGATATGTTATGCAACTTTAGATTCGCTATCGATTGGTTTAAAAGGAAGAAATTTTTTTGATTTCGGCTCCCGAACACCCCCTCCCCCAAATTTAGGCATAACTGAATTTTGACCCAAGGCCATCCGCACTTGAAAATATGAGATTCTCTGTCAAACTAAACCTAATACTGAAATTTGACCAATTTCGGCCGGTATCAAACTGAGAAAATAATTTTTAGTATCGGAAAAAAAATGATAAAAAAATAAAAATGGTCTTCTAGGAATAGAAAAAGAATTTCATTGAGTTCCCCCTCACCCTTATACGGCCAGGCTCGACAGACAGAAAAATCCTGGTTTTCATTGCAAATTACGACACAGACAATCAGCCATTTATTTCATTTCAAACAAAATAAATTCTTCAAACGATTCAAGCGCTGGCGAAAATTCTCCTCTCGTTCCCTTTTTGTAAATAATTCCAAAATGAAAACTAAAACACGTCTTTGCTCTCTCGTACACCGTACAAGTATAAATAAAATAATCTGCGACGAGCGACGACAACGATACGAGACAATTTCCGCGCAATTTTCTTACCAAATTTTATAGGCCGCTTGTCGGAAACGAAAAACAAAACCCAGGCCAAAGTATTTTATCGCCATCGTCGTCCTTCTGCTCGTCCTCCATACCGCGTCCAAAAGTCTGGAAAGAATCCTACCCTCGCTCGTGTATCAGAAAGTAGAAAATCCCCGAAGTAAGCGAAGGCGACAGAGAAATGTGCCGCACGGGAGGGGCAGGAGGGAGCGGTCGACGTTATCATAATAAAGGTACAGGCACACCGACCGAGAGGATTTGAAAATTGCGTAATAGTAAAAGTACCTAGCGAATAATATAAGACACGAAGAGTAAAAGGAAAAGATGATTGAGGAACTGGTACAGGAGGGAGAGTGCGGTGCAGTGGGGCGAGACGAGACGGTGTCAGTAGCTCGACGTCGACATTGAACCAGCCAATAACTATGACGTCAATAAAATAATTTTCCAATTTCAAAGCTTTTCTTTGTTCCGTTACACGTTTCCAATGTTCCTATCGTCCGAAGGAGGGCCTTTTCATGTATTTTCTTACGGCTTGGCTCATCGTCGACATGAACGAGATTGTACACGGGATTAAAAAAAAAAAAAAAAAGCATCGCTCTGCGATGCTTTTTCAGCTTGATTTTCGTGACGCATTACAATCATAAGAGTTGAAAAAAATCAACACCATTGCGGGTAAGAAGGGTTCAATGGGGCTAAAACGTTGAGAGCCCCAAAAGACACATCTAGGGCTTCTACTAAATGTACACACCTAATTTCAACTTGCCAGCTCAATTCGGAGGGGAGTTATGCGAGGAACAAACTCAGAAAATAAGAAAGTAAGAAAAAACGATCAAAAAACCACTTTTTTGGGGCTGTGAGGGGGTGAAATATGGCTGAAAAGTCGACACCCCCAAAAGGAAAATCTAAAGACCCTACTAAATATACATACCTCATTTCAACTTGCCAGCTCAATTCAGAGGGGAGTTATGCGAGGAACAAACTCAAAAAATAAGAATAAACGGCCAAAAAACCACTTTTTTGGGGCTGTGAGGAGGTGAAATGGGGATAAAAAGTCCGAACTTCCAAAAGACACAGCTAGGGCCCTAGTTAAATGTACATACCTAATTTCAACTGCTTAGCTCAATTTGAAGGGTAGTTATGCGAGGAAAAAACTCAAAAAACTCAAAAAATGAGAAAAACTTATCAAAAAACCACTTTTTTGGGGCTATGAGGGGATGAAATGGGACTGAAAGTGTAGACCTCTAAAAGGCACATTTAGGATCAGCACTAAATGTACAGGAGGGGAGTTGTGCGCGGAACAAACTCAAAAAATAAGTATAAACGGCCAAAAAATCACTTTTTGGAGTTGTGAGGGGGGTGAAATGGAGGGGAAAAGTCCGAAACCCCAAAAGACACAGTTAGGGCCCTAATTAAATGTATATATCTAATTTCAACTTCCTAGCTCGATCTGAAAGGTAGTTATGCGAGAAATAAAACTCAAAAAACTAAAAAATAAGAAAAACCTATCAAAAACCACTTTTTTGAGACTGTGAGGAGGTGAAATATGGAGCTAAAAAAATCGAAACCCCGGTAAAATGGGACTAAAAAATCGAGACCCCCAAAATACAACTCTGGGGTCTTCATACAATGTACACATCTAATTTCAAGTTCCTAACATAATTTGGAGGGGAGTTATGTCAGGAACAAACTAAAAAAACTAAAATATGAGAAAAACCCATCAAAAAACCACTTTTTTAAGGCTGTGAGGAGGTGCAATGGAGCTAAAAAAATCGAAACCCCGGTAAAATGGGACTAAAAAATCGAGACCCCCAAAATACAACTCTAGGGTCTTCATACAATGTACACATCTAATTTCAAGTTCCTAACATAATTTGGAGGGGAGTTATGTCAGGAACAAACTAAAAAAACTAAAATATGAGAAAAACCCATCAAAAAACCACTTTTTTAAGGCTGTGAGGAGGTGCAATGGAGCTAAAAAAATCGAAACCCCGGTAAAATGGGACTAAAAAATCGAGACCCCCAAAATACAACTCTAGGGTCTTCATACAATGTACACATCTAATTTCAAGTTCCTAACATAATTTGGAGGGGAGTTATGTGAGGAACAAACTAAAAAAAACTAAAATATGAGAAAAACCCATCAAAAAACCATCTTTTTGAGGCTGTGAGGAGGCGAAATATGGAGTTAAAAAAATCGAAACCCCGGTAAAATGGGACTAAAAAATCGAGACCCCTAAAAGACAAATCTTGGATCCTCACATAATGTGCATACCTAATGTCAAGTTCCTGACATAATTTGAAGGAGAGTTATGTAACAAACAAACTCAAAAAACTAAAATTTTGAGAAAAACTTATCAAAAAACCACTTTTTTGAGGCTGTGAGGAGGTGCTTTGGAGCTATAAAATCGAAACCTTCAAAAAGCAGATCTAGCGACCCAACTGAATGTACATACCAAATTTCAACTTGCTAGCTCAATTTTTGTGGGGCTCTAAGGGGAGGAACAGCCGTTTTTTTCAAGGTCAAAAATGAGGAAAACTCCCATATCTCCTCCTCCTTATTGACTTAAGAGGGGTTAATTTTTAGATACGTTACACAACTTTCAATTCTCTATCAATTAGCTCAAAAAAGGGCATTTTTAGCGTTTTTGACCACTCACCACCCCCTCTCCCAAACTGGAGCATAATTGAATTTTGACCCAAGTTCATCCCCACTCGTATATGTATCTAATCCGACGCTACACTGTGCCGATTGGCCGAATTTAAGCGATTTTGGTCGGTATCGAGCTGAGTGAATGATTTTAACGTGATGGGGGGGACGGGGGGCAAAATAAAAATAAATATTTGACATGCCAGAAAATCATCTTAATGGTCTTCTCGGACACCAAAACGGATTTTGTTGATACCCCTCCCCCTGCCTCATATGCCGTTGGTCGATAAACTGTAATAGCCTGGTTTTCATTGGCCATATGACATAGAAAATTAGGCTAAAAAAAAATACGTATACCAAGTATTACAAACGTATTACGAGTGTAGACCTATCAAAATAGGTATTATAATTTTCTCGTTAAATTTTCCTCCATCGAAGTAATATTTATTAATTTTTTTTTCGTCTTCAATTTTCCCATTTTAATCACTCACCCCCCCCCCCTGTTTCATCTTTCATACGCCTCATCAACATCATTATAAAAAGAGCTCACAAAAATTCAGCTGCTGGTAATACACAACTTGGGACTTAATTGAACGATGAAAATAAGAGAGCACTCTAAGCATATTATACGCTGTGCAGCAGCAACCGGTTCATTACACGTTGATAGATTACAAGAGTAAAACGAGTTAAGTCTCTCATAAATGCGTGTTTTATCGCACTATTTGTAGACCGAATACAACTCGCATGTACGTGTATACACATACACACACACACACGCGTGTATATCTTATACAATCGCAAAGTAACAATAATTTTTTTCATAAATATGACATAAAAGCACGTACATATGCTACACACTAAACAGCAATATAGTCAGTTCGTCGTACTTAGAACATATGTACGTACAAATACGATACAGGTACGTATGTTGTACTTCGATTTACACTCTCTCAAAAGCGATATACGCAAGGTGTAGACTGTGTAGATATCGTCTTCGCCCGCCCGCCCTCCCTCCCTACTCGAGCCACCGTTCGTGATACATTGTATATCTCTATATATGGAGCCGAGAAGTATGCGAAAAATTCGTCGTTTAGGGTATGTTTTTTTCTCTTCTTTTTCTTCGTCATTCGTACACGTAGTATGTACTTGACACGTTGACATGATTTTTCCCATGTCAATTTGAAGTTCATTTCTGTCTCGTTTTCTCTCTTTCTTTATCTATCATTCGCATTGGCATGCGTATAAGTTGACGTACCAATGATAGAATGATAGATATTGCACGACAAAGACGAAGGTATGTGTATGATACATAGATACATACGTAAATATGACAAGACAACGGGCGCTAATCAACTGGTACGTACATATAAGTATACGTGTAAAGGTGAAATATGTATGTATGTATACGTATTACAGATTATTACTTATTATTATTTTTTACCTCCTTTTTGGTAAAGTATCGTACATGTATTTTACTACGAAATGTACCTATCGGTATACATAGGTAACGGCGAGACGAAATAAAAAAAAAACAAAAGAATTGCAGCTCGCAGCTGTACTTACGTATCTCGTTCTGTCAACGATGAAGCGAGAAGTGTGTACCATTGCGGTTCGCCTTCTGGTTGATTCACTAGATAAAGGACTTTTTCTGAAACAAAAAAAGTGAAATACATGTAGGTAAAAACTAATCGTAACATGAAAGAAATGAATTTAATAATAGGTGCTAATTGTGGGCAGTACGCAGAGCCATCGAGAGAATTTTCGGAGTACTAAGATAGGCGCCATCTCTGAGTCCCATACGTCATCAACTTTCGGTTATATTGTAAAAGAAAACCAGAATCTTTATTGATTATCCACCTGCGACGGATATGTGGGAGGGAGAAAGGGAGGGGAGTTCCGATAAAATACTTTCCGGGGTCGCACAGTGGTCCTGGAGATGGTCAAAACCGCTTGTAATACCCTAAAATTCAAATCAACAAATGAGTGAAATGAACTCGCTACATTGAAGTAGACAGTCTAAGACCTCAAAAACAGGTTTTGTTCGTTCGTTACCCCCACTCATCCCCGCGACG
>FIZR01013352.1:0-24118 GCA_900060175.1 Ferrisia virgata | reverse complement strand
TGAAATACGAATACGACAGGTAAATAATAATATTATTGGAAATCGTAGAAATATCTGAAGTATACAGGCATGCGTAGAAACAAGTGTAGTTGCGGGCAATAGAATTTCACAACATTCACAACTATGACGTCATTCATTTTTTCCTGTCATGAATTGTTACTCTATTTTTCAATTTAGGATAATTGATAAGAACAGAACTGATTACGATATTGATAAAAAATTAACATGAGAAAAAAACCGAGTACCTAAACAGCAAAAATTCAAATCATTCAAAGAAAAATTACTTAAACAAAATGAAAAATTTATTTATATTTTTTTTCTCTGCATCTTAGTCCCGATTCTACTGTTCTACACAGTACGCATGCAAGTTTTTTATTTATATTCAATCATCTCATTTTGTATTTGCCATTATGAAATGGCGTTCACGGATTTTTATTCCAACAAAATCATACTCGCACCGATGGTACGAATGAATACCCTACCATTTCGACTCATGGCATTAGATCAAGGAGCAGATATAGTTTATAGCGAAGAAATTATTGATCATAAGCTGCTTCGATGTTTTAGACGATACAATGGTAAATAATTTATTCTAACTTCTTCTGTCACCAGTAAAACTCACTACGCCATTTACTTTTCACAGAGGTATTGGATGTTATTGAGTACATAGACAAAACTGACGGTAATGTGATTTTTCAAACATGTAGTAAAGAAAAAGGCAAAGTTATATTACAGATAGGAACTAGTTGTCCAGAAAGAGCTGCTAGGGTTGCATCTTTAATGTAATGTTTGTACTTTAAATACATTTGCAGCCTTTTCTGTTTCGAGTGGAACTCATTCTATTTTCTATATAGGCAAGAAGATGTTGCTGGTATAGACATAAACATGGGTTGTCCGAAACATTTTTCCATCTCTGGTGGCATGGGTGCTGCATTACTTTCAAATAGAGAAACGGCTCGAAAGATAATACAAAACGTTAAAAAAGCAGTCAATATTCCAGTAACTTGTAAGATAAGAGTGTTAAAAAGCATTGAAGATACTATTTCCTTTTGTAAATTAATGGAAGAAAGTGGTGTATCAGCTATTGCTATTCATGGTAGAACTATCAAAGAAAGGCCACATGATCAGAACAGAAATGATTTTATTAAAGCAATTGCAAAGGAACTCTCAGTCCCGGTTATTGCCAAGTACGTTTTCATTCTTTAGATAGATATTTTCATCTTAAATGTGGTGTAATCTAGTGTTTTTTTTTTTTTTGTTTATAGCGGTGGATCAAATTACATTGAAAATTACGAAGATATTATCAATTTCAAAAATGCTGCGAATTGTAGCAGTGTAATGGTAGCTAGAGCTGCTCAGTACAATTGCTCAATTTTTAATAAAAATAATCTCTTATCACTAGATGAAGCGATAAAATTATATTTGAAATATGCTATAGATTTTAATAATTTCTTTTCCAATACCAAATATTGCATTCAAAGTATGCTCAGAGAATTACAAGACACTCCCAGAGGTAAATTGTTTCTAGAAACAGCAACCCTCGAACAAATTAGGTCAGTAATTACTTGCTCTGAATAACCAAAATACATTGGGAAATAATCTATTAATCTCGATTACAGTGAGATATGGAATATGGGTGATTATTTCCGCAAGAAAATGCAAGAAATGAGGACGAAGGAATTAAAAGTAGAACCAGATATAGCTGAACATCAAGCTAAAAAATTAAAATATGATTTAAACGATACTTCAACACTACATGCAGTGTTTATTCGTAACAATTACCATAATCAAGATGATTTGCCCAAGTCAGTATTGTTGAGGTTTTCTCAAAAAAGGAAAATGCCAGTTCCGAAATATGAAACCAGAAATGCAGAAAAATTATTCCAAGCTACCGTGCAATTGAATGGAAAGAAATATGCTTCAAGGAGATGGTAATTTTTGTAACTTGTGTATTTTATTTTTATTATTCACGTAATCTATGATCAAACGTATATTAATGTTATGATACATAAAATTTCAATTTAAATGATTGCATGTAAATTTCATTTTTACATTTTCTCATCTGATTCCAACATACTACAAAAAGGTTTAAAGTTCAATTGTGCAAAAGCAGCAAAGTAAGGAAATTTTTCAATTGGAAAAAACAGTTTAATCAAGTTGAAAGTTTTAAAGATTTTGTGGAAAATATTGTTTACGATAATTTTCAAAAATGTTCTCATGAGTAAAAGTAGAATGAATTGGTATCATGTTGGTATTACTTTTATAATGTTGTATTGATTAAATGTGTTTATTTCAGGGTGAAAAACAAGAAACTTGCAGAACAAGAAGCAGCACTGGTGTGTTTATGTTTTCTAAAAGTGTACGACGAAAATGAAATGCGTAAAAAAGGTCTCATAATTTCTTGAAAAAAATTTTCCAACAAGATTGATCGAAGAATTGTACGAAGCTTAATTATTGAATGAATCATCACTATTTGTTCAGATATTGTTGATTCAAATACAGACTTTATTTTGTGATGAACATGAATAATTTGAATGGCGATTAGGATACGTATAATATAATTTAATTCATAGACCATTACCCCGTGCGGGGGGGAAGGCAATTCTTTATCTATAAAAATCTTGCTATCTGAAAAATAGCTTCTAAAAAATGATTGAATTTCACATAAATGATTGCGTTTAATATCACTATAAAACATACGAATATAAAAATGAGATTCCATAAATAAGTGAAATGTGCTAAAGGTATTTAGAAAAAAAACTTACTCAATAATGGACGGAATTGGGTCACAAATAGTATAATAACAATATAACGAACAACGATTTCATATCATGAATATAAATTAATAAAACAGTGAATAAAACTTCAATTCATTACGATTTATAAACCTTTAACCAATACATTTTCAACCACTGAAAAAGTGCAACATACTATCCTAAAAACTTGAAACAGATTAAGTGTTTCCATATCGCTAAATTAAAATCTTGAATTGAAAATAATTAACCTTGGAAAACAAAATGGCAAATATTATCACAGATATTTATACATACGCACACTGGACAGAACTTGAATAAGAGATTCTGCAAGTGAAGTCTATCTTTATCCTAAAAACTTTTCACTGAGGGGTTTTCTGCATTCCGTTACAAATTATAATACTGCATCAATAAAATTGAAAGTTAAACTATCAGTTAAAATACGTGTAAAATAATATGAATACAAGCACTGGAGTCCAAAATACGTTTCTATCGTGAAGTAATAAGCGAAATATTTTGAAAAAGAAATTGAAATACTGAGGAATGATTTGATTAAATGTAAATAATAACTAAGATAACAAATTATTTTATTCTGACGCGTGATTGTTCTCATTGCAAATAATAGCATTATTTTACACTATATGTTCACTCGATAATGCTATCATTTGCAGAGCATTCGTATCGCATCGATTAAAATACCCAATTCACTGGGACCCACTGGTGCTGATTGGCTAAGCTATTGACTACTTCGTTCACTTTGCGGAATGTTTCGTCGAAGTCTTCATTTATAATTATCATATCAATATATTTTTCGTAAGTTCGTTGCAAACAACTACTTTCTTCAAGAGTTTTTTTAAGATCCTCTTCCTACAAAGAAAATTTACAATAAACATTTGCAGATAGGTAATGAAAGTTTTTTTTTAATCGTTAAAGCACTTTACCTGATACAGAGAAGCTAGCGATTCCAAAGTACGAGCACGACGAGAACTATATCTGATTGAGCTCTGCCTATCAAACTACATGGCACAAAATATGTACAGAAATAAAATAAAAAGCCATAAGAAATTAAAACATAGCAAAATGAAATAAATAAAAATGAATAATAATTCGAAAATTTTCACGTTTTTTTAAATAAAATTTATAAGCTCGATAAGTTTTAATTTAAAATAAGCCAATATATAGAAAAAATCATGCTTTAATTTTCAACATTATAAATCATAAAAAAATATAGCAAAATTTTAGAAACTATCACACAAAAACAATTTCAGTTTGCAATATCAACTTGAACTAACCGTTAAAGTTCTGGTGGAATATCCGTTATAACGTCCATAATCATACAAATTTTTCAATTCATCCATTCCAGGAGCGGCAATAAAAATAACGTATGGCATAAATTCAGCAGAATTATGAAGTATTTTTAATGCCTGAAACAAAATTTTATTTATAATCATGACTTGAAGTCAAACATAACTCGTACTTTTCAGAACTTACAGGCGGACTGCAATCCAACACACACATTTTCCCTTCATTTATAGCATTTCTAATGGAATCCAAACTAGTGCCATACAGATTACCATTATGCTCTCCATATTCCAAAAATTTATGCTGTCGTATTTGTTTTTCCATTTCCTCGCGTTCAATAAACCAATAATTTTTACCATTTTCTTCTAATTCTCGAGGAGGACGAGAAGTGACTGAAAGTATGACAACATAATACTTGTAAATTTTGATCAAGTCATCTGAGGATCAACAAATTTTACTATTTAATTCACGTACTTGGAATAACTCCAGCAAACCGATTCGGGTCACTATTAATTAGACGGCCTTTTAATGTACGTCTTCCAACACCAGAAGGCCCAACAAGAGCCAAAGTGCGTCTTTTAAAAGGAGGCATTCTGGTAACTTCCTCGTACAGGAGTAACTCAGCTTTATCGAATTCTACATTCCACTTCGATTGGTACATTTTCTTCTTTTTTCTTCGAGCAATCTACAACATTTTTATTTAATTCTTCACTCTTTCATGGTAGTTGGTTCGTAGTAATAAAAACTTACTCTTGTCCCACAAATACCGATCTTATGCACGTAATCAGCTTCCGGAGGAACATACGCTTTTCGTCTTTCTTCGAGGTCGGGTGATGGTATCAGTCCAATTTGGTTACTGTCATCATCAACCTTCCTAGCTTGCCACCAGATAGGATCTGATTGATCCAGAATCTACAACCAAATATTCAAAATGAAACTTGAAAATAGTTGAAGAATTAATTTTCAAGATCGATAATCACTTGTAATATATCTCCGCTTTTGAATTCTAGACCCAATTCTGGACATGGTATCAATGAATCTTCAGCTGGATTGTAATGAAATAAGGCTCGCATGTAGCACTGCATACAAAAAAATTAAAATTATTAAATCTTTCATATGAATAATCTACAATGTAATGTACGTACTTTCTGTGGCTTAAAAGTGTGATCCGCTTCGCCAGTTGGAGCAATTCTGAATTTTATGGTACTCTTACTTTGGGACACTTCGTGCATTAAATCCTCAGGAGTAATCACGTTAATTTCATTAACTTCCAAGATCACATCACCGGGGTGTAAAATGTTTGCTTTTTCTATGGTACTACCTGCTAATATTCGAGCTACTATTAAGTTTCCATTCTCATCTTGTTCAACAGTCAAGCCCTACAATAAGATGATAAAAATTAAAGAGTTGAAACCATCAAATTTAGTTTATTATACTTGAATTACATACCAATGGTTTATTAGGCTCTTTAATAACGCTGACTGTTTTAGATCGTGACATTATGGTTAAAAGAAAGTAACTGTTATGAAGGCGTGGCTCTTCTGCCTGTAAAGCTGTTCAGTTTTCATTAAATATTAACACAGAAAAATTTTATCTGCATGAGCGTTACGAAGAACTAAGGTAAATACAATTAAAGACATAAAAACACACTTACATAAGATATACGAAGAATATTTAAAAAAATAGGAGCTCGCCAAAAACGTCAACTAGCAAACGTGAAAAGTAACGACGCAACATGAATTTCAACCTATATTTACGGAAGTTGAAAACAAATGTCTCACAAGTTATTCAAATATCATAAAATTTCAATTCTTAATAATTTCGTTTATAAGATACACCAGAAAAACTTAAAGCACCAAGAAATAAATAACAAAAACAACGCCCATTGAAATAAAAATCTAAAAAAAAATAATTTATCACAGAGCCATTTCCTTAAAATTCTAGTTGTAGATCATTTATTCCGCCATGATCAATTCCTTGAACTTGGATTGGTTCAATTAGTATATGCGTCAAATGCGTCAATAACGCCATTAATCAATCCCCTTATTCAACTTAAGAATTCAACTTCCAAATAATTTTTAATTTTATGATTTACTTTTACCACAAAGTAATATTATTTTGGTTTACTTTTTTTTCATCATTGTGAAACGAACCTTGAATAGTGAATAGGTAAATATTGAAAACTATAACTGATCGCGATCGGTGATTGAGTATTTAATTTGCAAATAACTTAAACGACTTCTCACGTCCTCGCACTCAACTGGTTACCTGACTGTTCCTTCATTTACTTTCGTTCTATTTTCACTATCACAATTTCACAAATATCGTCAAATCTAGAATCCACAAAACTGTTTAACAATTCCTTGTTCTCATAGTTTTAAGAACGTAAGAGTAATTTTTTTCGTAAAAATATAAAACCACAATATTAATATTACCCAGTTCTCGGAGGTTTCTTGAGACCCTGAAGAACATACCTGAGAATGTTAAAAAAACAAATCAAAAAGAGTAATAATCATATAATATGAAATGGTGATACAAGTATTCGAGAGAATTTGTAATGAATCAAATAGTGAAAACAAAATTATAAGTCTTAAAATAATAAGAAAAAATGCAAAAAAGTAAAACATGAAAAATGTTAAAATAATAAAAGTACATATGTGAGTTAAACTTCAATATTTCGAATAGGGAGGGCAGGTTAGGAAATAAGTACACGAAACGAACACATCAACAACCTTTTTTAAAATGAAAACTGAAAAAATTTGTTCGCTAAAAAAATGATAATCTTCCAATTGAATAAAATATACGTTCAAAAAGAAACAAAATTAGTAAATACTCAACAAGACGAAGTGAAGTTCGCGTATAAAAACTTTTAAGAAAATTAAAAAGACTTTTCAAAAACTTAACATATAAGCTAATTTCATAAAAAATTAAACTTCAATCATTTAAACTGTTCAGTAACTTTGAACCGATAAATTTAATCATTAAAATAACACACAAATTCAACATTATGTAAAATAACACAACACTCCGTAAGATCGTTCACAGGTAACTAAGAAATGTATACTACTAAAATATGACTCAAAATTTCGAGAAATGCTTTTTTAAAAGCTAATAGGATACACAAATTGACAAGATTTCAGTAGAACATAATAATACCTCATTAATAATACATCTTCATCATAGCCATAATACTTGTTTTAAACATTAACCGGGAATGTGCTTTCGCAAAAAAATTAATTTTTCATGTGTAAAACTTGTACCAAAAGTGAGGTTATTTAGGTGCGAAATAATGGATAAAAATTGCAAAAAAGAGAGAAAAAAATACATATTATACATAATATGTTTGCAAAGGCAAAACATCAACATGACTCGAGGATGAATTAATTTAAAATAATGGTTAAATATAACTCATTGTTTTAATTTTTTTTGAAGTTCATAAAATTTTATCAACTACGAATACAACATACAAAATGAAAAACTGAATAAAATGCAAAATTCAGTCGAACTACGAACTAATGCATCTCAAAACCATGGCATTAGTAACAACGTAATGAATCACATGACAAAAAAAATGAAATTACTACCCTAACTAATACCGGAATCCTGTTTGATTCACTTCCGTAACTTGGTTAATGACTCGACCTTGCGCGATTTGTCCTTCTTGTATAGCTTTCCACTTCAAAAACGCATCGTAAGCAAAAAGTGCCGTTAGAATGACAGCAGCGAACTGGAATTACACAATATTTCATATACTAACATTACAAATGGAAAAATAATACTCACAAATAATAATTAATAACAAATAACCACTCACCAACATGAAAACGAAAGATAAATATTTGAATATCCATGCAATCGACGACAAACCACAAAGAAAATATAGAGCTCCGAATGATACAGCACTTATAGCCTCCTATAGTAAAATATCAAAATGTGTGACGAAATGATGTACAGAACAAGAGATAATTTATCAATTAATAATACTAATTATAATAACTTACAACTGTCAACCATGGTATTTTATAAAATTTCTCGATTACATGAAACAAATAAAAAATCAACAAGATGGTATTCCACCATATCGCCGAAACACAAACAATTTCTAAAAATGTTGTTCTGTCCGGTGTATTATAGGTGTTTGCAAACGAAATGAAAAAAAGCGCAAAACAACTTATTATCTGAGAACAAAGAATAAATAATAGTCATAATGATTATAACGATTTAAATAAACTCAGTTCTACTGGAGCTTCACTCACTATTTCCAAAATTCTAATTTGACCATCCAGTTTTGACAAATACTCCCGGTCAAATCTGATATTTGGATTTATTTGAGCTTCAGTAGTTGATAATGTAGTAGTAGTAGTATGCTGACCAGGAAAAACAGTAGTTGCTGAGTTGTTCATTTCTAGTGGAGATATTATTCTGCAAATTAGATAAGTGTTGCATGAGGAAAATTACATTTAAAGGAGAGTAAAAAAAATATTCTAATAAAATTTCCAAACTTCATATGTGCGAACAATTTTAAAAAAGATCACATTCGTATTTTTAAATAATAAAATTTTTCAAATAAGGCAAAATTATCAATGAAAATACACAAATTCATACGTCGAAAGGATGTTCTTTTGGGTATTCTGTGAGTCGAATAGCTCTCAGCACACAAGCAATAAATTAGTTTTTCAACACCAGCAGTATCCAGATAACTTCTTAATTGAAATAATTAATAATATTTGTTGTCTGTCATACACGGTCCAAAAGAAGTTTTACAAATGATAATGTGAACAATAATTAACTAATCAGATACTTACTATACGGAGAGGATATAAATGATTCTTTTTATGCAAATTTCAAAGAAAATCACGTAAAATCGAAAATTGCTGTTTGATAATTATTTAATAGGAAACTTCACGATACAATTTGCAATATATACGTATATCAGTATCAACAATATTCAACATCGCCATAAATAGAGCACAGGACAGGAGCATGTAAGAAACACTAAGAAACATGTATATACCATAATCAACCATACCACACCACTAAGGCTCTTATACACCACAGTTTCACCACATCAACAAAAAATCATAAATTTATGACACCACCCACAATTTTTTTGATTCTTCTCGAGTTCTTTCCCACCATAATCCGTAACGTTATGGTTAAACAAGCGAAGTACAATCAGATATATTCTTCGTTTCGCAATTTCGCATTTGCTTAAGCTTAGTTCTCTCTTTCTCGTCTAATTTCCTTTTCCAATTTTCCCAGGTAGAGTTCCTGCGTTCAGTATTTTAAAGTTGGAAGTTACGAATACGAACTTAATAACGAAGTCAATCAAGTCAATGCATGAATTATAATTCAAATCAAAATGATAGCTTTCATTTCAACGTTTCAACTCGAATTTTCGATTCGGATAATAACCGTTTATGCAGTTTGTCTAACCGGTTAGCTTGGGAATCGGAAGCTTTTATTATAACTGAACAATTTTGCCCGTTTGACACAACCAATTTGATCTTTTCATTTTTCGTTCTTCATATGAATCTATTTTTTTCTGTCACCCGATTGGGTGGTGATAAAAACGACTAACTTCTAATCACAGGAATATTTTGATTATAACCGGATATTATCCGGTTTTTATTCGGTTAACCGGTCATTTGTTTCACTCTAGAAGTTGGTAATTGAAAAATTCCGTCATTTTGATTTCTGTGATAATTTTTTTCAAAAATAATTCTTTATCAATTTTCATAACTACTGTAGAAAAAGCGTGTTTCTCCTCAAATGTGAAGTATTATAAGCATACAACCATTGTCGATAATTGCGCAATATCTGAATTTGAGCAAGCAGCCGAAAGGCTTTGTAATTCATTTCATATTTTCAAAATTGACCTTAATAGTGAATTCGGCGAAGAAAAATTATTTTTAAAAATGGCAGTCCGAGTTCAGTTTGAAAATAACAACGAGGTTGGAGTATTCAGTAAATTGACAAATTCATATTGTTTAGTTGCAATCGGAGGCTCTGAGACATTTTACAGGTAAGTAGTTTGCATTTTTAATAGTTCATGAGTTGATAGTTGCTTATCTGCAGCTCTGTTACAGCGTATTTGAATCCGAACTTATGGATACAATTCCCGTAATTCATGCTTCGTTAGCTGGTTGCCGCATCATTGGAAGATTATCGGTTGGTGAGTAATCATCAGAATATTTGCAAGTTGCATCTTGCACACGATTTAATTCTTTTCTCACTTAGGGAACAGACATGGTTTATTAGTACCGAACTCTACCACTGACACTGAGTTACAACATTTGAGGAATTCTTTACCAGACAGTGTTAAAATTCAACGAATTGAAGAACGGTTGTCGGCTTTGGGCAATGTTATTGCTTGCAATGATTATGTAGCTCTTGTGCATCCGGATTTAGACAAAGTATATTTTTCGTTACCGGCGCAAGCTTACATTTGATTTCATCCCCTTTCATTAAAATTTGATGTATGTTTAGGAAACCGAAGAAATTCTTACGGATACATTGAAAGTAGAAGTTTTTCGTCAAACCGTCGCTTCAAAACAAGTTGTAGGATCTTATTGTGCTTTGTCAAATCAAGGTGGTATTGTTCATCCTCATACTTCGACTAGTGAATTAGATGAGTTATCTTCTCTGTTACAAATTCCTTTGGTGGTGAGTAAAATATGTTCTATTGTTGTTGAATAGTTTCTTTTTTACTAATTAATCATTTCACTAATTTCTTAGGCTGGAACTGTAAACCGAGGTTCAGAACTAATAGGTGCAGGAATGGTTGTTAATGACTGGCACGCATTTTGTGGAATGGATACAACATCTACAGAAATATCCGTATTGGAAAACGTATTCAAACTAGGAGAAGCACAGCCGTCGTATATTACAACAAAAATGAGGTCATCGTTGATCGATAGGTATAAATAAAGCTTGTTTTAAATCAAATTGCTGTTCGTTCATTTAGCCCTTGAATTTTCATTTAAATAACAATACATTCGTTTTTCAGCATTTCATAATCAGACTTACTCAAGATGTTCCAGAATGCATATTATATTTTATGAAGTTTTTTTATTCACGCAGCAATTTATATTAATTAACCAAATATAAAATTTCGTATAAACTATCATATGTTTTTTTGCTAGTTTTTTAATTCCATAATTATACGATGTAATTTTCAATCTATTTCTTGGAATTTTAAAAGAAAATATGACTGTAGAATTGCACAATAACGCGAGTTACCAAATTCTCATATTCTGTAGAAGTATGTTTAGCTTCGTATATTTGATTTACAATTGAGGACCACTGAACATTCAATAAAACGAAATTTCCATCCAAGTGGTTTTTATTTACTTGTTCACAAGCTCCAATACTCCAATGATGTTTGGTAGTCACAATAAACATCGACAAATCGTACATTAATTTATTCAATGGGATGATATTGTGCTTAAATTAATTAATCATTTTTTGATAACTAATCATTCATTTAATTGAAAAAAGAAACTTTTGACATTAATTTGTCATTTTATAACGATTCAATGCGGAATGATACTCGGAAGAAAGCACTTCAAAGTTCCAAATGAACTTTTTTACACAGTTTGACTGAAACACCTGCAGGACCTATCAATCACGAAGAAAAAACATTCTTCGCGGAGGTGGCATTGAATATAAACTTCCAATATCATAGGTTACACATCACTCTATTCCGATGATGATTCTGATCCATAAACGTCTGATACCAAAGATGAAACATGCTTTCTTTTAGAGCTACATGATTGAAATTTTGATGTAGTGGCAGTATCAAATTTGTCGTAGCTTTCGCACCGATTTTTTCTTGACCGGGTTTTCGGTGTTTTTATACCTGCAGGCATCACAACATTTGTAAAATAGTATACCAATTTAAATAATCAATTCATTATTACAATAAATAAAACAAGCGGTACTTTGCTTCAACATTAACAACGATGCTAATTTATTATCGTCTTCATTTTGAGGTAATAAAGGTATGTTTATTGACAGTCGTTTCGATACTGAAGTATTCTCATTTTCTATCGCTAAACGTTCTTTTTTACCAGCCTAGAAATCAACAAATATGAAAAAAGAACTGTAGAAACAGAATTGAATAAAAATAAACTTACCCTAAATTTGGCTCGTAAAAGTGAATTGGCAGCAAAATCATCTTTCCAAACTGATTCTTGCCTGTCAAGTAACTTATTCAAAGATGCGACAGACTTTTTGGACGTACTGAGATCATTATTTTTGTGTTCCAATTTGAACATAGCATCATCAAAGAGTTTGCGACTCGTTTCTCGAGTTTCAGGAACAACTTGCTCATTTTGAGTAGGATCCCATCTATTTTCTTGTCTCCTAGCACCACTTACGATGACATAATCGAGGTTCTGTGAATGGTGACGTTACACATCAAAATTGAAATAAATAGCTGTACCAGATTGATGACGAATAATTTGAAATTCAAAAACTTTACCCCTGGATCAGTTTTAATTTCAAAATGATTGTCACACAAATGACACTTCATTCGAAATTGATACACCGGTGTCGAATAATACATTCCGATTTTCGTTTTCTCTGCATTGTACCTAAAATTACAGAACAAAACAATGGGTTAAAAAATTGTCCCAGAAACTTCACGACATTTCAACTCACCTGACACCCATGCCGATGTGATTGTTACATCCTTCGCACCATATATTGTAGGGCATTTCAAAACGTACAATGATAATCCCAAGATGAATTTTTCGAGCTCTCTCACGCAAAGCATGAGTGCCACGAAATTTGTTAAGTCCTCCAAATTTAGGATCATAATCGGGGGGATAGTATTTGTTTGTGCCCTTTCGTTCTCCCATTTTGAGTGAACTTGCAGTCTATATAAATTTCAATTCCAATCGCAATTATGTTTTCAAATTCCAACACAATTCTGTTCTTGTTCGGAAGAGGACTGAGTGCTATTGCTGGAATGTAGGAAATGAGAAAACCATATTGACAAAATAAATGTAAGTAAAGAAATGCATGTTTGTTTAAACAGTTTTCTTACCTATAATCTATCATTCACAAATATCGGTATCACCTTCTGAAATATTCCAATTCCAAATTCAATTTCCATTCAAAATCTTCAAAGCTTACATTTTTCCTTATCAAATTTATCAATATTCTGTATTTTACTCACATACGTATGTATTTACAAACACTACACATACATACACTTACATACGAACGTACTAGCTATACAAATGTTCTAGTTTAAATAGCCTAGTAAAACAATTGAAGAACAATAGGCTTATTTTAGTTTCATTTTAACTGCACGAAACATTAAATAACATTTTCCTCCTCAATCATGACCTCCAATGACCTCAGTCCGGCCTGTTTTTTTTTCTCTGGTGTTTACAAAAAATCATTTATTTTTTTTTGTAAATTGCGAATAGTGTGAAGTAATGGAGATTTGGAGTAACGGGTTTATTAACAATAACTTATACAAAATATGTGATGCTTCCTTATATTTTATTTTTAAAAATGATTAACCACGATAAAAATGATTATTTTTTGTTTACAATGTGTGTATATTATGTAAGATAATCAACATTGTTTTGGAAATTTTCATATGACGAAAATAAATTATTTACAATTTACAAAGTAAGTGTTAGTATTGCATTATATTGATTTCATCGATCTTGATTAATTCCACTATTCAGTTGAAAACTAATTATTTTAACTAACCAAAACATGTATGGTCTGTTTTATGTGCTGGTGGTGTTTCATAACTGTCTCTATTGCAACTTGTGCAGGTAATCACTTTTCTACAATTCATCATTATTTGGTTTCCTTTTATCTTTAAGTTGTATTAGTTTTGGAAAAACTTAATCGCAGAAATTACCAGTTCATTCTGATGGATGAAGAATGCGAAACAGGCTACATTCAACGGCCTTTTAGTTGTCTTATGCAAAATAATGATGACGAAGAATTCGAATCGATGAACTCGTTATCCAATTTTATTAAAGCTCATTCATCAAGTAAACAGAATGTAATACCATCTCAGCCTTCGAAATTGTTGGACGATCTCGATGCTTGCGATGATTTGTCTGGTTATATTAATAAGTCCTTAAGTTCTGCAAATACAGTCCATACTAAAAACTCGGTTCACAGCAAAACTGACGAATTCGATGAATGCAATACTTTAGAAGAATATACAAAATCATTTTTAAACTCCAAAGGCAGTTTCCTGGTTCCTAATCGATTTAGAACTCAATCTGAAAACTCTAATTGCAATGTCAAGGTTTCAAAATTAGATCTGGTCGATGTTAATGAACGCTTATCACAAATTAATATTACTAGTCCCAATGAGATGGATATTAGCTCTGATCATTGGAATATCGATTTAACTGTTGCTTTACAGAGTTCAAAAACTAGGACAACAGAGTCTGTTAAAAGTTGTAAAATAAACGAATCCGATTGTAAACCACAAATATATTTAGCTCATGTGCATTTGTGTGATTTGGACATATCAGTTTTAGCAAGTGAGAAGTTACCATACAGTAATTCGATTCTCTCTTCTTTTGGTTACGTTCTTAACAGAGAATGGCCAAAGTTACATTTGCCCAAAAAATTGAAAAAAATTGGTAAAAATTGGCCGTATAATAAAAGGAAAAGTTTCAAATTTGATTCGCCTTCACCCGATGACATTGTCCTAGAAAAGAAAACCAGAATGAGAATAAATTCTACTAACGATGCATATCTCTGAGATTTTTTGTCGTTAGATTCTTCATTGATTGCTTTCAAGCGATTATTTTAATATTTTTCTTTCAATTCTGCGATACTTTTCAATTACATTTGAAACGGAATATTCTCCATTTTCGTCTTTTTTCCTTTGATAATATTATTAGCTATATAGTTTTACTCTTTCCCTGTATTCGGTTAAATATCCTTTTTTGTGTGTTTATTTATGTTTACTTTGTACAGTTTATTACCATAAAATAAAATTTTGATCATTAATTTGTAAAAAAATCTCAATGGTTTTTTACTTCTAGTATCAATTTAATTTGATATTTAAACAATAAAAGTGCAGAAAATTTCTCAAGCTGAATCCGTATTTTCAATGACAGGAAATACCTATTTTTAACAACAAACACGAAAAAACTTTCACTTTCTTTTTTACCGAAAATAATTAAGTTAAACGTAAATAAACAATATTTCAAAGTCAAAATTTCAGGTTTTTTTGAAGAAAAAAAAACACGCTGCTTGTTTTACGTAACAATTTTCGCATGTAATAATATTTTGAGTACATAATAAAAGTTTACTTGTGATATGAAAAATCTGAAACAATTTTATTATCGTAGGGTATCATCAGTGAAAAATATCCAAAACCAGAGCAAGAATGCTGAGTCAATTGATAGAAAAACGTACAACGGTGAATGTGGATTATGTGTGTTGGAACAACGCATCGGATCTCTTGGCTGTTGCTTACGAACACGGCCAAGTTGTCGTACACAAGTTGAACTGGCAGCAAATTTGGTCTTTGGATGCTCCTCATGAAAATACTAAGGTAATAGGTATGTCATGGCGACCAGATGGACATGTTTTGGCCATCGTATATGATATCAATGAAACTCATATCGTCGAAATCAGTCATAAAGAAATAGTGAAAAAGATCCACGGCAATATAACCTACATTAACTGGATTGAAGAAGTGTTTAGCAATCGATATACAGAGTATCAAAAAACAAACGATGATTATATACCAAAACAAGTACCATTACCTCCGACAAATGATGAAATTGCTGTAGATGAGTTTAGAAAATTGAGTAATCAAAAAAGTATAAATTTTTTAATCCTTGGTCACTATTCAGGCCTTCTAGAATTTTACGTTTATGGTATATATCATTGTTTTACGATCGATTTACTCAAAATCTCGGAAGAAAAAGGCAATAAATTTGAGATTTTGTATTGCGACATTGCAGATGATTTGAAAACTGTGGCACTTATTGTAATTATTGACGAAAAGTCCAAGTGTTTTTTGATCAACAGCAACGTACTAGCTGATCGAGCTCAAGTTTTATACGATGTAACTTACAGAAGAGCTGTTTTTGACGTAAATTTAGATTACATGGAGAGGACAATTAATTACATCTTTGGAGCGTGGGATAAAATATTATCTTATGAGACTGAGCTAAAATTGAATAAATATCCGGGTGAAGATTTGTCCACTGATTATCTAGAATTGCTAATTCGTGGATTTTGTCCTCCTCATTTACGTAAATTTCTGACCCGTGAGCTGAATGAAAATAAGTTGCAAGAAGTTGCTCGATCTATCGAATCTTTACATTGTATTATGCATAAATTACTATTGTATCCGTTGCAACTTGCCGTTGAAAATGTAGTCCATGACTTGACCTTACTGCAAGGCATGTATAAAGTTTCTTGCGAAGAAAAACTATTCTTACATATCGAAGAAAATTTAATCGAAGAATGTCTCATAGCTGCTGGAGGATATTGCATCAAAAGTAATGAAATAATAAGTATTGTTGATGCTTCAATGGCGAAATATAAACATTTTTTTCATTGGCTGTGTACTGTGATAAATAAATTAAACTCCGACAGAAAGATATCGTGCGACGAATTTACTCAGTACGAACGTGATGCTGTAACACAGTTCATCTGCGAGATGGATCAAAATCATAAAGTATCGGCTATGAAAAGTGTATTGTCACTTTATCTTCACGATGACAGTGCGTTCGGTATCAAATCTAATGGTAATTATCCTTGGTTAAATTTATTGAAAGAAAATCCCACGTTAGAAAATTGCTTATTAATCATGCCGTCAACTTTTCAAAATATGTCTTTGATGCAGTTACATAAGTATTTGAAATCGTGCAGCGCAAAAATTTTCGAAAATTACGAAACATTCATTAAAGATTTTCATATATTGGATAAATGGACCATCAGTGACAATGCTATTAAATTATCGGCGGTTAAAAATTGTCACAATATCAGATTATTAATTGGATATACGAAACCTTGTGAAAATGGTATGTATGCGAATGTGACGAAAATATCTAGCGCTCACGGTGAAATGGAAACATTATCTTTGTACTTCAACACTGAGGAGTATAACCAGTTGTATGTTAATGATATGCAGTTCTATAGCAATGAATACTTGTCAGTGCTTCTGTCTGTGAAAAATAATTTTTTTTACTTTCACATGCCCATCGTTGAATTATCAAAAAAGTCTTATGGTAAAGAATCCATAAAAAATGGATTTTCGATGGTTTCCAAAATGGACGATTATTTGACAGTCATCGACAACATGAAACCTACTAATGTTATAGTCAGTGGTATCCATAATCTCATTTTAATCTTGACCACTGATCGTAGACATTTACGTATTTACTCAACCTCGTCGAATATTCAAGATATTCATAATTTCTCTTCATACGATATAAATTCCAAAGAAATAATCGCCCCAGATTGTAGCTACGGCTATCATCCTACTGAAAGTACCAAAGATTCTATGATACATCCGGCTCGTGAGTATATCTCTAGTTTGAATTACTTAGCTTCACTTAACTATTCCCCTGAAGAAGAGACAATCAATTTAAATAATGTCGATATTCCTAATTTACATATTTCTTAATTTTTTCAGTACCTAAGTACTTTCATTATTTTAATTTTTTTTTTGTTTGAACAATTAAGAGAAACCGTTGACATGTTTTATGACTATTGGTGCTTTTTATAAATTGTAGGTATGCAGTATTCTAAGAATTCTTTAGGTACCTAAATATAAATTAATCTGAATCGAACGAAATGTCAAGACTGAAAAATTATCAATCGTGGCCAATGAATGAAACTGTTGTTCAACTACTTACCTAAAACAATTTTTTGAAGAGCAGTTTTTTAAAAGTAATAAATATTTTTCATTCTATCTGAGCTTATGTTTATGTATTGATAGCTAATAATTTTGATGAGGGTACATAATATATGATTATATTGTGAGTAATTGATAATAATTTTGATATTATTTTGATAATTTCCGTCTGTGACGAAAATGTGTTCTTTGTTAATTTCTTATTATTAACATGTTAACAGATTTTGACTAGTCAGCGAATACTTAATGAGCTATATTTTTCTTATTGCTTATACAAATGAGAATTTTTGTTATCTTGCCTTGCATACTTTTCCTTGAACTTATAGTAACACTTGTCTTCGTATTTTTATACAATTATTATTTTGCAAAACGTTTATGTTATAATGTAAGTCCATCATTAAAATAAATTTGAATTGATTAAGAATTTTTAAAATTATTCTCCATTTCGTACGTTTAGTAGGTTTGAGCCAGAGTAGGCAGATTAGTGTTTTGTTTTTTTTAACAAACAAACGATCTTTTTTGTTAAAAACGTTTTCTTTATGACTCCATAACAATGCACAAATTGTAAAATTTTCACGAATTCATACTACATTTTACAGAATGTTTCCGTAACTTTTTTTTCACATTATAAATCCAACTAAAAAAAGAAAAAAATGTGTTTTAAAGATGTGTAAAACATTTTGTTTTAAAAACACTTACCAACATATTATAAGCATTTTTTGTGAGAAAAATTGACCTATGATACTATTCACCAATTTATTCTAATGAAAAAAAAAATAAATTCTAAAACAACGCTAGTTAAACATAAGACAGCTCACGTAATTACGTGAATTCTATTTTATGTACTATTCATTTGCAAAGAAAACAAGTACAGTATCAACAGTTTCGTTTGATTCCTGCCAACTAGCAAATATCTTAATTTGATTTTGGCTGAACAGATCTCCACCAGATTAATTACCTCCAACGACGATACAATATTTTGTATCATTTCTTAAATTCTGCGATACTTGACAGACAAATGTTTCTGTAGAGGAGTGTTTTCAGTTTCCATTCGTTGTTCGTAATTCAATATATCTCCCTCAAGCCAATACTTTCTTTGAAACTACACGAGAGGATTTTTTGAGAATTAGTTTCACTTTACGGAAAATTACTCGTTAAATAATATATTATTACTTTTGTAACAAATGGTTGCTTGGCAAACGACAATCTACCTATAAACATCGTTTCTAAGTTGAGTAGTTTGACTTCCGCAGTTCCTTCTTCGACTGTACTAATTCCTGTATCAACAAAAAAAATGAATAAACAGAAGTACAAGACACAAATATTATAAGTGATAAAAGATTAGTGCCATGTACTTCACCAGAATTTTGAGAAGCTATCAAAGCTACTAGGTTGGTAGAAGGTTTAACTTTTAGAAATCCTCTCTCCAGGTGCATTGGCGTACCGGTGTTGTAGTTTTTAGCAATGGAACTGTAATTAATTAAAGGTTGTCCTATCGATTCGAAGTCGATAGTTTCACAGAAATTGAAATCCTTAACTGTAGGATATTGCCCGGCAACTTCAAAACTTTCCCATTTGCCAATGATCCATTGTAAACATTCCACGTTAGGATGTAGCGTCATATTGATATTTAATTACTTCGATTTATACATTAAATTTGCTTTAAAAATTTTGATTCGTATAATTATAAATATGTAAGATGAAAGCTTGAAATTAGTAAAGTTCTGATGAGAGGATGATTGAAAACTTATGATCTGGTGATGAACTTTTGAGCAGATTTTGATAACACACACAATCCAGTGTTACCAAGCGCGCAATTCTCTCTCAAAATCTAGAGTTTTTCTTGACTTTCTGATGCATTCCGGTAACGTAGCATAACAAAATTTTGCACAGTTTTACAATCTTCTTCATTCATTACCTTAACCATTAGTTAAAGATAATAAACATACCCACGGTTACACGAAATTTTTAGACCTGCTCGGGCAAATTTCAACTGTGTGGCCACAAATTTAACCTCAGCAATAGTGTTGAGAAGAAAGAATAGTGCCCGAGTAAAACGAGCGCGAAAATATTTCAAATTTGACAACTATTTTCACCATTTTAACCACTAAATCTGAGGAAATTTCGTTTCAAAGGATAAAAAACCCGGCTGAGTATCTCTACTCCTCTAGAGTGGCCAAGCGGGCACCGAACTATACCGGCCCAGCACGATTTTCCCGATGTCTCGGCAGATTCATTCAATTCTGACCATAACTATAAAATTATGAATTGAACAATATATTATTTATTTCATTTACATTTTTTACAATTTTCAGACACAATGGACACAAACAAGTTTATTTATTTCCTTTATTTGATCTCACACATAAAGATATTTAAAACAAATATTCTGATTTTCAAAAAGATACAAGAATATTAAAATAGCACATAGTAAGTACATAACATATAGGATAAAAACTGACCATATCACTTCATGAAAAAATCATATGTACAAAAGATTTAAAAATACAAATTTATAATTACAAATCTAATAATCAAGCAACGAGACATGATAAATAATAACTGTGTAGCAAAATACAACAAATGAAAAAATAAGGCAACAAAACTAACACTTAGGCTAGAATTTTGTTAAACATGATTATAAAATGAAAATAAACTCAACAAAATATTTTGTGGTATTCTAGTGCCAATCATAATTTTAAAATACACATATCTTACATATTTTTAAAATTATTTTTTAGACTCCTTGCAAGTGAAGCGATGTAACATCTCATTTGTCAAGTTCAGTTTATCCAGGTACGCATGATGTTCAAAATCATGCTCACATGAATCACTAGATTGACCATCTTCTCTTGAAACAGATAATGATTTTTGAGATGAATCAATAGTACTTCTTTTCTTCTCTTCCCATCGATCAGAATTACTGTCCAATGAACTCGGTAATCTTTCGTTTGGTCGATGACTAAAACTGAATGGAATGCTGTTGTAAGTAATTGTGCTCTTAGTGAGTGTAGTAAGTCTTGCTAAATCATCAGAACTCAGTCTGGTTTCATTTATAACACTAGAAGAAAAATGTAAACTTTATTTGATACTTTTGTAAATATTGATAGCAATAAAAAATCGAAGACGCATACTTCTTTTGAGTGGAATGCATTAATAATAAAGTTTCTAAATTTTTTAAAGTGACTCTCAAATCAGAAGTTCGTATTCCACAATTCCATTGCAACTGTGCAATATTCCTGTTGAGTAAAAATACTGCGTAATCGAAGTGTAGTTTTTCTTTACCTCGAGCAAATAACGGAAATCTGTACGAATCACGTATTAATGGAAATTATGCTCAAATGAAAAATTACAGAAAAGGAAAGATTAATCGAATACTTACTCCCTATTTTTATCAGGTAACTGGTCAATGATATGATCAACTATTTTGCTACGAGATCCAAAATGAATAACTGGGTAACGCAAAGGAATATTTATTATGAAAGAGATCATTTGAACCAAATGGGCAGTAAATCCTAAAGCAACGCTCAACGATGTATCGTCTTTTCCGTCAAAATCTTCAGAATCCGGTAAATGAACATCACAGATGAAGTACTTATTATCTAAAGACTGAAAACCACAGTATGAAAAAACTTATTTCACTTATAACCATTTAGTTGCTTCCTAATATTCTTACTTTAATAGGATAAATAAAAGCCAATTCAGCAATAAGTTGCTTTTGTCTATAAGTATATCTAGACTTGACATTTGATAGAATTTCTTTGCTATCAAGCAGCGATTTTTTCCATAACTTTAACGTGTCCATATCTTTCTGAAGTGTTTGATACATTTCTTTCAATTTATTACCTAAAATGTATGATAATCATTACAAAAAATGTAACTTGTAGTTAAGAAAGAATAGTAATCGTAAACCATTACTTTCTTCAGTGTTTAATTCACGTAAACGATTACGATGTTCGATTTTCTTTTTCAATTCATTCAGTTTATAAGATTTTTGCTCTTGAAGTAACTGAACTTGAAATTTTTTGGCTTCGATTTGCTTTTTAACAGCAAGTATCTCTTCAAGAGGAACTCTAGCCGGTTTTGTTTGCTTTAATAACTTTCTTAAAAAAGGACTACTTTCTCGAAATTGAGATTTTTCATCAGGAAATTCGCCGGCCAGAATTTTATCATGAAGCATCATGGATTCTTCAGTCAGCTCTTTAATAGATCTTTGAATGTTGTGTAATCTATAATAACATGATACGTATATTACAATTTATGGTTAAATTGTGAAGTAAAAATAAGTGTCTCGACTCATATTTACCGTGAAAGGTTATCCAGAGTATAGCTTTTACGAACATCATTAGGATTCAAAGACATTGTAGTAATACGAGCTAGAGTAGGTTCATCGTTCAAAAGATATTCAGATGAAGTAAAATATCCTCCGTGCATGTAAAATACAAGAGTATTTTTTGAAAATTTTGATAACTGTTCAGTTGCAATGTCAGGACCAATGTAAGATAATCCACTGAAATAGACGCCCCAGACAGTAACGATGTTATCTTCATCTTCATAATGTTCCCAAACACGTATAACGATACCTAAAATTGATGCTCAGTGAAACATTCAACAATTATCGCCACACGCAACAAAAAAGGCAAAACTTACCGGTAACGCTACCGAAGGAAGGGTCAATGTTACAGAAATTGATCTCAGACCATTTCGGATGTTCTTTAGCTATTTTTTCACTCGTATAGAAAGGAGCGCACATAGTTGCAAGATGCAAAGTGTAATAATAGTACACATTCTTGCAAATTTTACTTCTGTTTTCTACATTTTTGCCTATATTATAGCCGATGACTTGAATCAGATTTCTTAATCTTCGCTGCGATTAGTAAACAGAAATCTTTTAAATCCTCTATAAAAAACTTAAAAATACGTATTTAATGGTGCTTACTTGTTGGGTAACTAATGGAATCCATTCTTTCCACCTAACATGAAAGTGTTGTAACATTAGCGACGACATCTTGCCACACGTATTCTGATTTCAAACAACGAAAGTTATGGCCCATAACTCAGTAATCAAAACCTACCGAAAAAATGATTGTAAATAATCAAGTACACATACGTTATATTACATTTGGCTAAATCCTATCAACAAGATTATCAAATTCATCAAGTACTACATATGTGTAGTATAAAGTATACCTTGATTTAAGAAGACATATATGCAATTACGAAGTTGTTATCAACAAGCAATGATTCGAGGTACTGTCTTATAATACGAGGAATGAACGGAATGAAGAAACAACTGATAAGAATTTCGGCAAAATTGTTTCAATTTGTTAGCGCCGACCACCAAGCTATAAAACGTTTGTCATATTCTTGGATGCATTCATACAAAATAATAATAACTTATGTTGAGCATTTTGACACAAAATAACCAACTAAACTACGATAGAAGAAATACGTTTTTTTAATAAAAAATTGAAAAAAATTCCGAAGTAAAGAACAGTGTAACCACAGCCTGTTACAATTTTTGTAACACTGTTACCAATTAATAGAGCTTTCCTGAGCTCTCCCATTGGCTCTTCCTGCTCTCTTCTTTCCCATTGGAGATTGAATCAGCTCAGTTTAACGTAAAACGTAACATTTCATCAGTTTTGATTAGTTTTAACAGGAATGAGTTTAAAAACTTGTTTCCACAGTTTCTGCCTTGTATTATTTTTTGCTTAAAGGGTTGAATTCTAATTCCAAGTTGCAACAATACGTTTATAAGTATCGATTATATGCTCCTTAGTGAATGGTGATTCTAAGGAAATTCTTTTTATAATTACTGATCAATTTGTAAATTGTAAGAGAAAAAAACATTTACATGAATCATACAGTTTTTAATTGTTGGCTTGAATAAGCTTTAAAAACTTATTTGTTTCACGACAGTAAAGTGAAATGTAATTTTTTTTGAATGGAGGAATGGAAGTCACATTTCCTATTTTTATAGTGTTTTCACTTGGATTAACAAAAATCTTATGAATATTTCAGCTAGTGTGAAATACTTTCATCGAGTAGATTTCATTCATTAACACTTTCAGCGCTGCGTCAAGCCATATGGCTTGACACAAAAAATTCCTTAAAATTTCATGAAAAATTTTGAAAAATGTACTGAAAATGTGCAACAAAATTATCTGAGGAAATGAATGCATTTCGT
>FIZR01013346.1:0-32295 GCA_900060175.1 Ferrisia virgata | reverse complement strand
GGGGGGAGGTGACATATGTCCCAAAAGCAGCAGAAAGGTGAAAGGGGGGGGTTTGGGAGACCAGCAAAAAAAGGGAGCCGTATGAAATAGCAAATGCTGCTAAAATGTTGAGAGCCGAGAGAAAGAAAGATGCTGTGAAAAACTATAGCTATAATATGTTATAGTGTGTGAGTGAGAGAGAAATGGGTAAAATCTAGCCATTCTCTGCAGCCTGGGTTCTTTCGGTTTCAGCGGTACCTACTACCTACCTATCTACCTAGCCTAGCTAGCTAGCTACGTTTTGTGAATGTATGTATTTGCAGCTTTTCGATCCCCGATGTGTTTCGGTCGCGCTATACAGTACATTACATACAACAAATATACATCGGAGAGTACACTGTATAGGCCAGGCATACACTATATACACTATACACTATACACACATACATAAATACAAACTCACACTAATCCAGCACCGCACCATGCACCGATCTTGTAATCATTATTACGGATACACGCACACATACAGACGCACAGTCGCACTAGGCGAAACCTTCAGCCTTCGTCGCTCAGTTCAAGTTCAGCTCCTTAACTGGCGGTTGTTTTCGTATCTTTTGGTCGGTCTGGTTGACGAGAGTTTTTTTTTTTTTTCGATTTCGATTTTTCGTACATTTTTTTCTCTGCTTTTAATTTTTATTCTCGTGTCGAATGTTTTCTTTTTTCATACCTACGTATAATTTTTTTCATTAACGTCGATATTATATTATTACTTATATGTAATTTTTCTAACGTAACGTAACATCGTACTTAATTTTGTGTAGGTTTTATTTCGACGTTTTGTATTTAATTTTTTTTTTTTTTTTTTCATTCGAATGATACGCTTTAAACGTTGTTTCACGATATTTATCATTAATTTCGAACTGTTTATGTAAAAATTACTTATTTGTTGATCGATTTTTTTTTTCCAAAATGACATAATTTTTTTTTTTTTTATTAATTTTTTTACTTGTGCTGCGATTTTGTGGCTGTTGTGGTGTTTCTAATTAGTTCATTATTCGAACTACTCCCTATTTATTGGCCAATTTCAAAAAAAAAAACAAATTTTTCCAAATGATGGAAAATTGGATGGTCGATGTGGTGAGTGTTTTTTTTTTCTTATCTTACAGTGGTGTTTTTTTTTCTTCTTTAAAAATTTTTTAATTCGAATTAGGCTATAACCCAGTGGCATAAGGTACATGTACTAGAGAGTTAGCCCGGTTCGATTACATAATATACTTGTGTACCTACTTAATGCAACGTTATTATTATTATTATCTTATCAGTACCGAGCTATTTACTTGATATCGGTTCAGTGTTTGATTTTGGAATCTCGTGTATTGTTTTTACGAAGGAAGTGACAGTTTAATTATCATCGTATTATTATTATTATTTTTTCCAAATAGATACGTGTGTACTTACTTCGAATGAATACTTTATCACGATAGCCATTCATCATAATCGACGAATATACCTAATTAAATAATTTTGTGTAAAGCGTACAATATTCTGGACCTTTTTTCTACCACAGTACCTTATAGCTAAGCTATCTGCTGCTCGATGTGGTGCTTATATTTCTCGTGGCATTTTGAATGTTTCCATTTAACAAGAGACACGCGGTATATTCTAATTAAAGTGAAAAATATATATTGTTGGTTTAATGCGGTTTAATTATGCAGGCTTGTTAAATGTTAGGGGTTAAAAAGTAAAGTTGTTGTTGATATAGTGATAGTGGTGTTAAAGAGTTTTCCGCTTTTAATTCCAAATACTTACCTACCATTATAGCCAGATATCAGCTTGGTAGGTCTCATTATTTATTCTACTGTATGTATGATGCTTGGTAGGTACTTTAACTGGTAATTTTTTTCATGTGGGAAGTTGATCGTATAAATTATGTGTTTTGATTTCACATTTTCAAACCGTCGACTTTTTATATAAGGTTTAGCTTGTTGGTTGGTTACTTATGGGCTTTATGAGGAGTTTCATTATTATAGAAGTTTCGTCGTAAGTTCCATTGAAGAATTACAATTTGAGGTGTTTGAAGTTGGAATATTGTACGATGGATCAGAAGCTGATAACCGGTGAAATGTTTGCAGGATTGGCTTTTTTCTTTCGAGTGGATGATGATGGTGGTATTGTTGGTGTTGTTTTTTTTTTTTTTCGTCGATTGTAGAGATTAGTTTATTGAATAATGAGTTTGTTTTTCGAATTGATAAATTTTTACTGCCTGATTTGATACGAAAGTGAATCTTACCTTAGGCGTTTGTTGACTCGAGCTGGTTTAACGTTCAAAGTCAAAAAATATTTTTCAAGATGATAATAAATTTACGTAAGATGCTGGAAGATGATAATAAGTTGGCTGCTTTTATCGAAGGTAAAATTGAGATTATTTAAGAATTATAAAATTTGAGTATTTATTTGAAATTTTTGAAAAATTTTACTCTCACATTTCCTATTAATTGCTGAAATTCTAAACTTGGAACTATTCTGTAATTTTATATGGAAATATTCCACGTCTATGTTCGAATTAGATTCCCTTTAATTGGTAGATTATTATGAATTAAAATTAGTTGCAAAAAATTCGATTTGACGAAAAAATTGAAATTTAGTATACGTATATTTATTTATAATATTACATCTATTTTTTAAAAATGTTTTTTTTTTCTTTTAATTATCATTATATTTTATCTACGTACCTTTAATTTATCCCTTCAAATTTTAAATTTCGTTTTTTTCTCGCTCATTACCTACGCTACATAAGAATTTAAAATAAATCTTTAATTGAACTTCACCTTTATTTTCGAGTTTAGGGCTTACATATTATAACATCTCGACGAGAAAAATTATAAAAAAAAAAAAAAAAAAAAAAAAATTTAAAAGGGAAAAAGGTTTAAAATTAAAAAATTAAAAAAAAAAAAAAAAAAAAAAAAAGATTTAGAAGGGAAAATGATGTAAAATTTATTTGGCACTACTTGCTGGCAAATTTTCGCTAGCAAACATTTGCGAAAGTGATGCACATTTTTTACACATAAACAAAACAGTTTAGTTAATTAAATTTGATTTATCGCCTATCAGCCATTTGGAGCATGTTACTTGTGGGATTTGAAACGCTGTGATTGTATAGTTACGTTGAATTTGCAATTGTTGTGGATATTCGATTATAGGTAGGTAGGTAGATAGGTCGATAGGTGGGTAGGTGTCAATTGTGAGCGATTTTTTGATTTTATTATTTTATTGGTGCCTCTAGATTCGCATGGTTTTTCATTTTTGTGTATCCCAAAAAATTTAAGATTAGTGTTACGTTTTATTTTCTTCGCTTCGGCGTATAGTTTTACTTTTCACTGAAGAGTAATAGTATTTTATGAAGTGTACACTGTACACCTCTATGAAGGCTTTGAATGCGATTGTGTTAGTATCGAGTATAGTTAATTTCTTATCTTGAAGTAGTACTCCAATTTTGGCAGCTTATTGAGTGAATATTTTACGTGTTTATTCGAGCTTATATGTACAGAAGGTGTTATTCGACAGAGGTTTCTTTGCTAGCGAAAGAAGCCTACTTTTAATTTTATTTCGAATTGAAATTTATTACGGGGGTTTTATCGTAAAGTAAAAATATGTATGTATTTTTGTATTCAGAAAAAGATTGAATCTTGCCACCACAGACGTCATGGAGTTAGGAAATAGCTGTAAACACTGAAACACCAAGATGCCAGTTTGCAGGTCACAGCTGAGAGGGGATTACAGAAAATTTTTGTAAATAGTTACTCTTACTCACCTAATCCCCACTAGAGAGCGCTGATACTTGGCGCTTGAAATTACATTTTTTTTTAGCTTTCAAAATAAATTTCACGAGCAACACTTTTTTTTTGAAAATTTTCCTGCATTCTGATTGGTTGAGATTTCCATGATTCGTGATGACGATCAGCTTACGTGGCATCACATAGTTTATTTTGATTGTTGTTATTTGTTGGTAAAAATATCATCGATTTGCATCGGATGAGATCAGCTGAAGTCATCCAATCAAAATACAGAAAAAAATTTCAGTGCTCTCTAGCAAAATATATGTCAGTAAATACGTATTTATCAAATCCCCTCTCGTCGATGTTAACCAGTAAGTACTTTGGTGTTTCGGTGTCCACGGGAATAGCATTAGCATAGATGTGCAGTACTGGCAAAGGCCAGTTCAACAATGGTAGTCTGACTCTTCTTTTCCCCATTGGTATCGCTGTAAAGGCATCTAAAAATTTAACACATGAGCCGTTTCAGAATTTCGATCTGATTACGAATCCAAATGCGGGACCTTGTAGATTAAAATATTTCCTACAAATTTTGTCATATACATATTTTGCCTATCTCCGTTATTAAAGGAGCAGTATTCCTTTGAACTTTATGAGCACCTTCAAATTATCAAAATAGGCAAATTTTGTATATAATCAAAAATGTTGCAAAAGTTACCTATTACAAGGTCCACTATTCAAAAGCACGATGTAGACAAAATTTTCATTCTCAAAATGGGGGGGGGATGATTGAGGCAATAAAGAATTTTGAATATAAAAAATTTGTTCAAATCGTGATTTTGAATAGCCAACCTTGTAGTAGGCAACTTATGCAACATTTTTGGTTCTATGCAAAATTTGCCTATTTTGATTATTTGAAGGGGCTTATAAAATTCAAACGAATACTGCTCCTCCAATAATGTAAATAGGCAAAATATGTATATGGCAAAATTTGTAGGAAAAATGTTTGTTTACAAGGTTCGCTAGTTTGATTTATAATCAGATCTAAATTCTAAAACTGCTCATTTTGTTGAATTTTTAGATGCCTGTACAGTGATATCTGTGGGGAGGGGAGGGGGTGTCAGACGGCCATAGATGAACTCGCGTCTGCCCATACTACACACATCCATGTTAATATCGTTTCTGAACTTGATGTCTGTGACAAGATGAAGATGAGTGAAATTTGCCTAATGCTTGTTTCTCAACGGTCTTTGTCTATAGATGGCGTTGAGAAAAGGGGATTCTTCTTCCTGACATATTCGTACTTTTAGGTCCCTTTTGGAATGTAAAAGTACTTTACACCAATGAAAATGGGTCAGAGTCATTTGAAGAAAATTTTCTTGATCCCAAAATTAATGCCTATCTTTCATGGTCCCTAAAGCTGTAGATTGCGATTTCGTTTTATGATTTTCTGTTCACATTCCTTTGATCGAAAATTCATCAATTTTTGTATTTTTCTACTAGTTTCTGATGTTCTTAAGGCTGTGAAATGATATTTAAACGGCGTTATCGACATTTTACAACGATTTTCTCGTAATTCTATTTTTCTACGTGACAATTTTATTGATTTTTTGAGTTTTTGCCCATTTTTTAGCTTGAATTTCTATGTCGTATTGAAAATTATCAAATACAGCCGAGCTATTAAACACTATATGAACTTCGGTCGAATGTGGAGGGGAAAAGGAGTATAAAAAATAGATTTTGAGCACCTAGAAGTTCATTAAGATCATGTTTAAGCGTATCAGATTTTTTATTTATTTTAAATTTTTCTCCTCTCTTGAAGACTTTAAGACTAGAATCGTTTGCTAGGCTCGATTCCGACTAAAAACGTTCAAATTCTATCAATAGGCTCAGATTGACGGTGGATGCATAAAATAGAATGATCTTGGGTTGAAATTAAGTCATGTCCAAATTTCGGGGGGAGGGGGGTGCCGAGGGACAAAAATTACAGTAATCGTTCATTTTCACCCCAATCGATAGAGATTCAATAGTTGCACGACCCTTTCAAAAATCAGCCCCTTAAATCAGTTAACAGGGGAGATAAGGAGGTTTTACCCTATTTTGGCCTTGGAAAAGAAGCTGATTCCTTGCACAAGTCTTACTCAAATTGAGCTAAGAGGATGAAATTTTTCGTGTAGATTGAGTAAGTTCTTTAAATATGATATGTAGGGATTTTGATTTTTTGACCATATTTTACCACCCCTTCCTCTCCTCCCACAGCTTCTAAAAAGATGGTTTTTTTTCATGGTAATTTTTATCGTTTATCATATTTGTCCTAGGCATATCTCTTCTTAAAATTAAGCTAGAAAATTAGAATTTCGTATGTAGGATTTAGCGAGTATCCTAGATGTGTTTTCTACTTTTGCCACCGATTGAAAGAAAAATATCGTAAAGCCCTGCCTTTTGTAATTCCGTGATTGGAATAATTCGCGTGACTTCGGTGTACTCGATGTTTTTCTTATGTTTTTTTCTTAAACCGGTAAATATTAATTCAAATGAATTTTTTAAACATATTACAAGGATTTATTTTCTCATATTACGCCTTCGTACAGCAACGATGCAATGAGCCAAGAGAGAAGGTGGGTTTCTTCTGGTTTCACCCCGGTGGGGGGGGGAGAAATGAACTAAAATCTCTTTTTGGCACAATGGGCCTTAGCCTTATTGCAGAAAAATTACGTAGTCGTTTATTTCGCCTGTGATGGGAAACTAACATTGTATGTAAATATTTCTATTCTTCGCTTTCCTTGCCTCGAGGTTCGGATGCACCGCAGCTACATCTAGTTCAAGACCTTGAAGAATTAATAATAAAGCGAATCTCAATGTGCAGGAATTTTCCTATCCTTATTGGCGAATTTTTCGCCGTATTGGTCATGCTTGCGTATATGAGAATGTCCTTGTGATGGTTAGTTTTGAGAACCAATAGTGGTCAAATATTGATAGAGTGAGTAAACGAAACGTGCTGCGGAGTAGATTAACAATACTTACGTCTGTCGGTCGCTTTAGCTCAAAGACAAACCGTATAGTCGTAGCATTTTTGACTCTTCTTTCAAAAACATTCATCGTTAGGTGACAGATACCTTAGCTATGTGTCTGTACTCGGTGAGACTGGGTATAACGAGTAAGCTAACACTCTGGGTAAGGTATTATATGTGTAGAAATTTTTTCAGTCGTATGCGCAAGATTCCTCATTCCTATGCTCGGCAGCATATAATAAGTAATACTCACTATGTGTATTATACGGAGGGATTCATTAGCAACAGACGTTATATTATACTTTCATGATTAACGTCGGCTTTACAAGCGAACTAACTCGTTGCATTTATGACCAAGAATAGTATGTTGCCGGTATACCTTACCTACCTACTCGTATCTGGTCCACCCGGTACAATCTCCCTCCAGCGTAAGTCGACTTCTTTTTTTAATTTTTTTTTTCTTCTTCTTCTTCTTCTTCTTCGACGCAACATGCACCACGAATAGGTATTTCTTTGCTTCGTGTATTGCTGTAAGCAAAAGCATACAAGGTATACGTATTACTGGTCTGCCAGCACCTCTTTTTACAATAGCGACAGTATCATCTCGTAAACAAAAATCTAGATGCATTCATACATAGATATAGGTATAGGTATAGGTAGGTAGGTAGGTAGGTAGGTAGATAGGTCTAGGTATATCGCCGCCATAGTCGTGTAGATCGTCGATGCAGTAATTTATATTATATTACTCGTACCAGTAATGATACAAATACATTATAATAATATGTATATTATGTTATAGATGGGTATATCGAGCTGCCAAATACGTGTGTATGCGATATTGTAATTACATTGCTAGAATGTTGTACTATCTACCATCAATGTCTAAGGCTACGCGACCTTACCAGTTAAATTAGTCTGGTACTGGTCATCGATATTCGACGTGTCATGTTTTTGGTTTTTTCTCTCTCGCTCTCGCTCTCTCTGTCTCTCTCTTATTTTACGTAATTACACTCGTCGTCGCGTATAATACATGTGCTATTTTTGCAAATAAAACCGAATTGGTTTGTCACTGAAATTTATTCAATCATGTGTACGTCTACGTACATTGTTGCGTGATTGTAGAAGGGAGGGGGAAAAAAAAACCTAATTGCGTTTTCATGTTTCGTTTCAATTTCTATCCAGCCAGTCTGGACGGTAAAGGTCGACTGTTTTAAATTTTAATTGACGTAATATTTAACTCGTTCTTCGTTATTCTTGTCGTTATGATGCAGATTCGCACCCTATTAATTCGATGCGTACTTCGTAGCCATGGAACAATGAAGCTGGTATCGAGTTGCAATATTGTTGCAAATTGAATCTTCGTAATGTGAAAATTCTGTCGTCAAGTGTACTAATTGATAAATATCTAAGCAAGCAGATTTCTTCCTTGGATGGGAAATTTAAACGAGCCTTTTTTGCTCGATAGGTAGGTAGGTAGGTAGGTAGCTGCAGTGTCGAATCAGGGTTTTCATTACGGCTGCATTTTTACTCTTTTCTTTCGTATTGCAACAATAGTAAAATGTTAATTGAAATGCACCTTACTGGCTTCGTTTTGTTCGTTTTCTTTTTTCTCATTTTTGATTCCAATGGTATACTTTGTTTATATAGGTACTCGTTCGATATGGTTTGTTTCGTGTAATGATTTCGCGGTTCGTGGATTCGAGTAATATTTTCAAAAACTTGAAGTATTATTTTTGGGCTAATTTCCTCCGCGAAAATGCAGACTATTATGGTCTATATCGATGCGCGATAGGAGGTAGGCAGTCAGGGGAGAACATCCGTTTTTTGTTTAATCGTCCCAGAACTTTGTTTACGATTATTGATAAGAGTATCTAGTAGGTAAACCCCTCTCCCCCTCCCCCCACACACTAAATGAATAAATGATATTTACGAAGGAAAGAGAAAGTTGAAAATTCAAAAGCAAAAGATGCTGTAAATCTGAATAAATTTTAACTTATTTGGTAAGAGTTGTAAGAGTACCTACGGTTAAAATAGGCGATTTGATCCTGCTATCCTCAGGTTTTAAAAATTATCATGAGGGAGTTTAGGGCTGGGGGGGGGGTACAAAAACATTTTGAATCCATAACCATAAAATTGAAACCAAACGTTATGTGGTTAAAATAGGCGATTTGACCCTGCTATCCCCGGGTTTTAAAAATTATCACGAGGGAGTTTAGGGTGAGGGGGAGTACAAAAAAAATGTTGAGCCTATTACCATAAAATTGAAACCAAGCATGATATATACGCGCGGTGGAGGGGAGGGGGGTAGAGTCATATACCGCAATTTTTGAAAATTTTTCATTCAGCATGTGAGGAAAAATTAATAAAAGAAAATTTTAAACTTTTATTACGCAAAAACCAAAACAAGTACGTAGAATTTTTAACCTAATTTTTTACATTATATTTTCAATGAAACCCAGGCTATTACAGACTACCGATCTGCGGAGGATGGAGGGAAGAAGTATCAACAGAATCTGTTTTTTGAGGTCCTAGAATACCAAATAAGAGCATTTCTGGCCATATCTGATATTTATTCGTTTTTATTATAATTTTTTTTTCTTCGAAGACTAACATCGTTTTCTCAGCTCGATACCGACCAAAGTCGGTCATATTTGGGTAGTAGGCTTAGATTGACGGCGGATTTGATATTTTTGAGTGGAGATAACACTGATGAAAAATTCGGTTGTTCCTAAATTTTGGGGAGGAGGTGCTGAGGGGTATAAATTGTAAAAATTGTTCCTTTTTATGCCAATCGATACAGAATCAAAAGTTGTATACTGTATCCAAAAATCAACCTCTTAGGTCGATTAGAAGGTGAGATTGAGAAAAAGGCTTTCCCCTTATCTCTCCTCCAAATTGAATTGGGAAGTTGAAAATTGGTGTGTAGATTTAGTAGGGGTCCGAAATGTGTCTTTTGGAGGTTTTCAAATTTTCAGACCCATTGCACCTCCTCGCAGCCCCAAAAAGTGATTGTTTGAATGATATTTCTCACATGTTTTGTGTTTGTCCCACGCATATTTGCCCTCCAAATTAAGCTGGAAGGTTGGAATTTTGCGTATAAATTTAGTAGATATGTTTTTCGGTGTGTTCAACTTATCAGTTACCATTCCATGAATAGGAAATTCACATATTTGTTTGATTTTTGGAAAATAATCTCAAAAAGGAACGCACTGCGATGATTTTTTTCTCTAAATGGTGGGTTACTACTCTCAGAATACGTATTTTTGTATTTCGAGGGGTGGGTCATCACAAAAATTTTGAAAAACCCTCGAAAATTACAATATTTTAAAATTTTGTCCATTAAAATTGAGTTGAAATTGAGTGAAACCACCGTACAATCAGAAGGACACATCAGGAAACCAGAAGAGGGCCAAAAAAATCCATTTTAAAGTTGTAAAAAACCAATGAGATCATTTCTGGTTGTATCAGATATTTATTTTATTTTTTTTGCCTGCCTCCCCCCCCCCCGTCCAGCTTTGGGCCAACTAGAAATTATTCACCGCGATCAATATGGATCAATATCGTCCTGACTAGTTGCATAAAAGTATAGAGATGGGATGCAGAGGAACAAAAATTACTAAAATTGTTCGTTTTCGAACCAATAGACAGAGAATCGAAAGTATCACTATGTATGAAAAAAACAGTTTCTTTTTTTTTGGCATTGAAAAAAAACTTGCTTCCTGATTTAGTGTTCCTCCAAATCGAGCTAGGAGGCTGAAATTTCGGCGCGTAGGTTTAGTGGAAATCTTGAAAATGTTCACTCTGAAGATTTTGCTTCCTTACAGTTGTTACAGCCCTTAAATAGTGGAACTTTTAGCGATTTTTCGAATCAATTCTTCACCTCAGCTTTTTCTTCATTCTGCTAGAAACTTGAAAATTGATGTGATTTATGATTTTTTCCTTTTGCTAATTTAAAGTGGAGCGAAACGTGATTAAATTGCATTTTAATGCTTTAAAAACAAAAATGATTACGATGAAACAAAGTTGTTTGAATTTTGTTAACAAAGGGAAGGAGGAGGAGGAGGGGATGAAGAAGAAATCATGTTACGTTAATGAGGAACCGCGTGTGTAAGAGGAACTACGCTGACTAAATATTCGCTAGTAAAAAATGTTGGATGATAATTTTATTAACTTTGTCGAGAATTTTTTTGAAAATATTTAAATTTTTCAAGGGCACGTCAGCTTAAAAAAAAGTTGGAAATTTAATATCAGTGCCATTGATAGAGAATTATGTAGGTATAAGTTCTTTTCAGAATTTTTTACTTGAAAAATCATTCCAAAAAAAAATAAAGAAAATTTATGACCGAAATTATCACGAGATGATTTTTTATAGCGTTTTAGAAATTTTTCAATTGATTTGAAAAAAAAAATGAAAATATCGAGTTTAACGTAATGGTCTTCTGACGTATACGAAGTGGAAAGAAAATTATGGTAGTTGATTTGATAATGGTGAAAATTTGTTGATGGGAAAATCCACAATACCGATTTTCTGTTTGATTAATTTTTAAGAGTTTTAGTTTTGGTCGTAGAATTAAATTCAAAATCGCCCAAAAATTTAGTGAAAATATGCTCTTGGTCTTTAAAAAAGTGCCAGGAGGAAGAAAAGTCAAAATACTGTGAACTTTAGAGCTACAGTTCTAAAAATCTTTCTGCACACTAATTTTTAGACTTTCTTCTGATTCATTTTGGTAAACTATGGGAACCTTTTCCTTCCCCCGATTTTCTTTCGGTTCTTCCGGAAATGTGATTTTCGAATGTTTCTCTCTTCACTTTTTCCTGATGAAAAATTCCCTCCTTCAATTGACTTTGATATGTTGTATGTGACTTTAAAGAATATTTATATGGTGCTTACTTTCATTCTAAAAAAATCCCAATTGTGATATTAATACAAATTCACCATTACCGGGGGCCAATGAAAGAAGGGGATATCTGGAGGATATTACACCAGAGCCCAAGATACCCTTATGGACCTAACAGTAAAATAAATCAAGATAAAACATTGGCTTACCTTATTGGTTTATTGAATGGCAAATAAAAGTAAACAAGGTTTCTGTAACCAGAAAAAAATTCATAGAGGGACCTAGTAAATTTGCTCGTCCCTGCGACTTGAGTCTGAGATTTCTCTCGACCGATCGGAATATCGTGGTCGTATAATATCTATGCAGCAGGTTTTGGAACGAATAAAAATGTATTGAGTTTATCTACCTACACGTTCAATTGAAAGTGAAATCGATGAATCAGTAAGAAAATCAATGAGATGTTAAAACTTGAAACTTGAATGCTTTAGATGAGTGAGTATAAATTAACGAGTCATCGTATCGTTTTGTGCGATACTAACTCGTCGTCGAGTATTTTTCCCTGCGATCTTAAATTGAAAGTATGATATAAAAAGGGAAGTAATTCTTATACACATATTAAATCTACATCTACAGCTTACGTCTAATACTTGACCTTGTATTGTAATACACCAGGTATATATTGGGAACAAAAATACGAATTGATTGATTGAAAAAAAGGGGTCTTTTACGATGAAAGGACATATTTCGAATACCATACTACGTATTGAATTCTTATCGAAAGATGGTGTATTTGTAAAAAAAAAAATGTATATCAGTCTCAGGTACATTCGACGAATATGGTAAAATAAATAAGTAAATAGAAATATGTATAAGCCATTGGCATCATTACGGGACCCGTTCGATCGAAGTGTTGAAAGCGATCTCATGTCTGATCTTTAATCCAGATTGAAGAAGAAAAAAATTTAGCTGGGTGTTAATTTTTTTTAAACCTATCCTCCCTCAGGAACCACAGCTCTCTCTTCACATACTTTCCAAGTCGATTTTAACCGTTGTGTTTCAATTTTTTTTTAACCTAAACTGTAGCCCAAAAAGTGCTAAACATTTCCTGTTGTTATACAAATTTTAAAAAAAGGCCCCTCGGGGTGTCAATTTTACAAAAAAGTCCAAAAAAATGTTCAATTACCGGTTTTTTGAAATTTTTGAGAAAAATTACGGTAATTATTGAAACATACCGTTTGAAATATGTGCAAAGTAACGAAATGTGTTAATTCAGGAAGGGGAGAGGGGTATAATTTTCCTAAACCATCCTTCCACCCTACTGCTTTTCAGAATTCCATTTATGTAAGTAATGAAAATAAAATCTGCCATTTGAAAGATGTTCAAAGTAATCAAATGACTCGATTTAGGCAGGATATCATTTTCCAAAACTGCTCTTCTGTCCCAAGGGACCACACCCATCGCCCTCCCCTTTCCAGAATTTTTTTCAAATTCAATTCTGTTCATCTCGTTTGTTTTTTCCATCTTTCTAGACATAATAATGACTTGAACAGTTCTACAAATTTTTGATAATAATAAAAATTTTAAAGGCGTACCCCGCTGCTCATAAAATATCAAAAACGGTCCTTTCATTCGTAGTCCAGTCATTCTAGGTAAGAGCACACAGAAAAATTCCCATCAAGTCCGGTAGACGTCCACAAATTACGTACTAAAAATCCCCATCGATAGAGGTAAAATGAGATCCAAAAAACAGGGTCAAAAACCCGAAAAAATCAATTTTTTCGCTATACCTCCGTAAATATCAGTTTTAACGTGACAAAAATTATATATGAATTTGAAGTAGACTCAGTTTCCTACAACTTTGCTTCTAAAAATTTTTTCGTAGCTATGATAGGGGCGGCGGGGATGAGCCCTTGAAAAAGGCTGTTTTTCAGGTCACAATAAAAATTGCGATAAAATGTGACAAAATTTCATGTTATGAATCGTTCTAAGCCTAAATGGTAATTTTCCTGAGAATTATCATTCTTCCTCATCCATACTACCCCTTTCAGCTCCCCCCTCCCCCCTCACACACACACGACGTTTTTTTCAGTATTTTCCCTTAGAAAGCAGGCAAAGCAAGTTGAATTATACAATTAGAAAGATAAAACGACGTATGTGTGTAAGGAGAGGTATGTGGAAGGGAGAAGGGGTGAAGGGGTAGTAGTATTATGGATGAGGAAAATTACCATCTGTGCTTAGAACGATTGATAACGTGAAATGTTTTCACATTTTATCGCAATTTATACTGTGACCTAAAAAACAGCTTTTTATGAGGGCTCATCTCCGCCGCCCCTATCATACCTACGAAAAAATTTATAGAAGCAAAGTTGTAGGAAATTGAGTCTACTTCAAATTTTTATGTAACTTTTGTCGTGTTAAAACTGATATTTACGGAGATATAGCGAAAAAATTGATTTTTTGAAGATCTTGACCCCCCCCCTCCCCTATGGATCGCACTTTTTCTCTATCGGTGGAGATTCTTAGTACGTTGCTTGTGGACGTGTACCGGACATATTCTATGAAAAAAAATCTTTGATGAGAATTTTTTCCGTACTAAGGTTTTTTTTACCTAAAATGACCGAATTATCCTCTCCTCCAAAAAAGTTCAATTTTTCGGTATTTGTATTTTTCGTGAAAAAAAATCAAAAGACCAAAAATTTAACATTTTTTCAACCTTTATTGAAAAATTGACGCTCAGTGGGACCTTTTTTAAAATTTTAAAAATAATAAAAAATAATCAGCATTTTTTGGGCTACAATTTAGGTTAAGAAAACATTTAAATACGATGATTAGAATCGTCGTTAAGGGGGTATGTGAAGAAAGGCGAAGGTGGTTTCTGAGGGGGGAGGGGGAGGTCTAAAAAATAGCAGCCCAGCTAAATTTTTTTCTTCCTTCCTGTTGATTGATGACCATTCATGAAATTATTTTTAATACTCACATCGAGCAGAATGCAATTTGCGGTTATATTACATAGCACAAACGAGTATAGGTATATTTATTGTAGGTACTTGTGTGAGAAATTTTTGTTTCAAAAATCACGGAATTTTTTCAGTTATATTATATACCTTGTACGCGTTTGGTTTAATCCTGTCGATGTAGGAAATACATTCGATATACTTTTTGCTTAACTACTTCGACAAGTACCTTGAATTTTTCACCATTAAAAAATCATTACCGTATTCACGTAATAACCAGTCCGTTAAAAATTCATTACTCGTATCGACGAACTTAAAAAATCGCTATCGATCGGTTTATCGAGTTGAAAGTTCAATCGTTCGAAGTAGTAAATCAATCGTCGCGTGGTGAAAATCGCCAATGGGCGGAGTAGGTATATTTATATATGTAATACCTACTATCACCTGTACATCTATGGACTTATGCGAAATACTCCATCGTTTTAACTAAATTAACAACGCGTAATATTAAATTTGTACTGGGAATACAACCCTATTGTGTGTAATATTACGATGTGAACCCTGCCAGCAAGCGCCATTCGTGCTCGATAAATTGACTTTATTGTAACCAAGTGGGTACGTAAGTTACGCTGAGGGAGGATTTTGAAAAATTCAAATCTCTTAGGTACTGTACATGAAATTAAATTTATAACTGTTACGTTAACGATATCTGTTTTCGAGATGGTTTTCCAACAACGGTCTAGATACGAATGTATTATGATGTTTGTTACTTATTCAATGAATTTTGTATAATATAAATACGATACTACGTATACTTTCGTAAACAACTCGTACTCGTATATATTTATAATGCGTGTGTGTACGTTTACGTTTATGAAAAATGTAAAACGATAATATTTCGATTTATTGTATACCTCCCGCAGTGTCAAGCTGCATTTTCCAGCTAAACAGTTTTATCGTACGTATGAATTTCTTTTAATTTCCACGCATACTTGGTTCTTTTTTTTTTTTTCTTTATTCAGAAGTACATACACGCTTACCTACAGTGAAATTTCATACTTACACCCGAGAACTGGTTTAATGTATCGAGCCAGCGAAGTGTACGAGTTATATTTTGAAATCACATGTACAGAATGATTTTTAAAAACCCGTTAACGAAGGCTAACCAGTGTCACAAAAAAAAAGAGCTTGTTTCCACCGCAATGCTATTCCTATAATATCTATACTACTAATCAATATAAGGAACAAGAAAAATCTTCGACTTCCAATTTCCACCAGCGAAGCCACCACCACCATCGCGTCTTACACCCCTTTCTGGTGTGTATTTAAAATCCTGCTTTATTCGATTATAGGTACCAACGATGATGCGACAGTATTATATATACGTATCGAGTTGATGGCAGAGTAAAGAAGAGAGAGAGAGAAAAAAAAGGGCTATGGTATGGCGACGGTCAATTTGACGATAACGGTTCTTGACCTTAGACACTAACAATCTCGTAGGTTAATTTTACCATTACCCTTCTCACTTATTAATTACCTGTATTCGTTCTTTCTCTGTCTGGCTGTTAGTGTTGCTGCTGTCTGAGTTTGTGGTGCTGAGATTTTATCCATTCGAACCAGTTTATTAATGATTTGAAAAAATTGACGTTTTTCGCTGATAAACGTTCGATCGTAGCAGCGTGATTTGTAGTACAGTACGATACGGTCGGTACTCGGCCTGTATAATTTACGTATTCGAGTAAACGAATTCTTCGAGTATATCACCGTTATACGTGTGTGGCGTAATCATAATATTCCTTATTGCATCTCTCTGGTGGTGCATGTTCTATGCGACGATGCGATGCGGTTAACGTGCAATCTTTGCCAGTATATAATTTCGTGACGCGAACTTCGAGAATATTGAAGATGATCTATCCTCGAGCGTCTTTCAAAGTACATATCAATTCTTCGTGAGGTTTTGCCATTTTAATTGCATACGTAAACTATTCCTGATTCGAGATGATCGATGGTGGAAGTGAAACGTTGTGCAGTCGAGTATTTCGGTATCCCTATCAAGTTCATGGTGAAGTGGAAATAATTCGTCTATATGGGAAAATATCTAACTTACCGATTATTTTATCTGCTGTGAGAAGAATTTTCCTTACTTATTGTCGGGGCTAATTGAAAAAGAATAATTTTTATCTCAGGTCAATGTAGAAAGAGTCAAGTACCAGAGAATGTTTGGAAATTCATTTTTCAGAATTTCAGGCAAGGAAGTTGTTTTCAAGATGATGAGTTCAAATTGCAAGAGGATGTATTTTTGGCTCTCTGTAGATTGGTTTGAAAGTTGATTTTTTACTCTAGAATCCCTTCGTATTGAATTTTATACTGGGATGACTTTTGATCGTAGGTCATTTTCGTGACGTAATAGTTTGAATTTCTGTCAGGAAGTCCGTTCTAAAGTATAATTTACGTGTTGAAATGGCCGAATGAATTTTTCGAATATATTGAACGAGTATTGAAGAGTGCTGTAAATGCGGGGAGGGGGAGGAGATTTTAGGCGACAAATCCTCTCCCTCCAGAGTAATTTTTCTTTCGTAAAAGTTGATTTTTCTAGGGGAAAAATTTAGTCAAATTCAGCATTTTCACAACACTCTGTGTGCATTGAAATTTTGCAAAATTTTCGCCCGTACTTGGGTTTAGAGAAAATTTTTCAGAAAATCCCCCTGACCCCTCCACCTCTACCAATATTTATGTTGTTACCCTAATTTTTGATGAGTTGTTGATACGCTCTCCAATAGCCTGAAAATACCTGATGAGGAAATCTTTCGAAAATTGTAAAAAATCTATTATTTTATCTTTTTATTAATTTTCATATTTTTTTCAACCTCAATGAAATTTTGGGTATGCCTGCTGAAAATTTGCTTTTGGATGATTTTCATCAAGTACTCGAAATCAGACGAAAAATTATTGACTTTGACTAGACTTCGAAGTCATGATGAAAGTTGACTTTGACCCTCTTTTTAGCCTGATTTTGGTGGAAACCAGGTTGTTACCGACCATCGACTACGTACGGCGAAGGGAGGAGAGGGTGTATACAAAATCCATTTTCGGGTCTTAGAAGACTGTTGAGGTCATTTATGGCCATGCCAGATACTTATTCCTTTTTATTTTATTTTTTTCCTCAAAACTAAAAATCATTTGGTCACCTCGATACCGACCAAAATTGGCCAAATTTGGAATATAAGCTTGAATTGATGGTGGATTTGATATTTTGCAAGTGGGGATGATCTTGAATCAAAATTCGGTCACGCCCAAATTTGGGAGAGGGGGTTCTGAGGAGCTAAAATTAAAAAAATTATTCGCTTTCACACCAATCAATAGAGAACCAATAGTTGTTTAATATATTCAAAAATCAGCCTCCCATGTCAATTTGGAGGGGAAATTTGGCGATTTTCCCCTTTTTTTGACCTTGAAAAATGGATTTTTTTTTCTTATCGCCCCTCCAAATTGAGCTACGAAGTTAAAATCTGATATGTAGACTTGGTAGGGGCTATTTATATGATTTTTGAAAGATTCGATTTTTCAGATTCATTGCACCCCCGTCCAGTTTTCGAAAAAGTGGTTTTTGGGCGGGTTTTCTTATTTTTAGAGTTTGTCTTACGCATATTTCTCCTCCAAGTTGAGCTGGGAGGATGAAATTGAATATGTTGCTAGATATGTCTTTTGGAGGTTTCAACTTTTTAGTAACTCGATCCCCTTACAGCCCTATAAAAGAGGGTTTTTGGTCGGTTTTTCTAATTTTCAAGTTTATCCCAAGCGTATTTCTCCCCCTCCCCCTCTTAATTAAGGTAGAAAGTTGATATTTGGCATGTTAATTTAGTATTTGCCTTAAATGTGACCTTTTTTGGGATTTTGTTTGGGGTCCTAGAAGACCACTGAGACCATTTCTGGTAATTTAAGATATTTGTTCCTTTATAAGTATTTTTTCTACTGTGTCCAACTCTCTTCCTTCAACCGAGAAACGAAAAATCATTTACTCGCTTCGATACCAACCAAAATCGGTCAAATTTGGGTAATAGGCTTGGATTGACGGCTAATTTGATATTTTTGACTGGGAATGGTGTTGGATGAAAATTCAGTTATGCCCAATTGTGGGGCAGGGGGTGCTGAAGAACTAAAATGAAAAAAATTGTTCGTTTTTAAACCAATTGATAGAGAATTTAATATTTGTATAATGTATCCAAAAATCACTCTCCCAGATCAATTAGGAGGGGAGATATGAGAGGTTTTCCCTTTTAAACCTTGAAAAAAGACTCTTCCGCATAGCTCTCCTCCAAATTGAGCTAGAAGGTTTAAATTTGGCATGTAGATTTAGTAGGGATTCTAGTTGTGCCTTTCGAGGGTTTGAACTTTTCAGCCCCATCACACCTGCTCACAGCCCCAAAAAGGTGGTTTTTGGTCGGTTCTGCTCATTTTTGGAGTATATTCCACACTTACCTACTCCAAATTGAGCTGAGAAGTTAAAATTTGGTGTGCAGATTAAGCAAGGGTTTTAGGTGTGCTTTTTAGAGGTTTCAGCTTTTCATTCTCCTTCCACCCTTTCGCAGTTCCAAAAAAGTCGTTTTTTAGTCGGGTTTTCTTATCTTTTGAGTTTGTCCAACGCATATCTTTCCTCCAAGTTTAGTTAAATGGTCAAGATTTAATGGGTAGATTTAGATGTACCTTTCGGGGTTTCAACTTTGGAATTGGTAAATTAAATAAATGTAATGACGTATTTTCAAGGTTTAAAAGCAACTTTTAGGCAGGCAAAAGTTGAAAGTGATAGGCAGATGACGTTTGGGTACTTCACACGAGACGACTGCTGAGTTTGTGTGAATTTTTTTTCATCGAAAAAAGTTATGATTTTCGTCAGCGAAATCATTTCGGAAAGTGAATTAGAGTTGCAAGCTTCAATCGCCCTCCCCTCTCCCCTCTATTTAACCAAACCATCGAAGAAAATATTTAGAAATTAATCGACGTTAATTGTTATTTGAATTCAAAATCGTTTTGAATGCATTTACTGGATGATAAATATTTCTAAAATATCTGTCTATATGTAGAAGAAACGCTTCAACGTCGACATTTCGACTAATATCACCTCTAATTTTAACCAACTCATCTGCATCCGTAGATAACTGATGAATACCCGGGCCCGCTACCCTTACCCGGCGTATAAAAATGAGACAAAAAAAAAAAATGACACTATGAACTAAACTCGAAGCAAGATGAAATCAACCATCTCGTAATGGCATCGTCACGATAAATTTATTCGACAAATATTACAATGAATAGGCAGGCACTCCTTTGGGCGATGATGATTTTTCATAAAGATCGTCAATGCGTGACGTCACCATCGTAGTCTGTCGTCGTACTGCATACAATCGAAACATCAAGCAAACAGGCCGCCGACTTGAGAGATGTTCACGAAATGGTTTGAAAAGTAAAATGGAAATACTTCGCGCAAGCAAACAAAATACTCAACTACACCGGACCCAGCAGTTGGCAAAAATATAGGTACACCCGAATAATAATTACACCGATCGCTAGACCGAGTCTTGTTCAAGCTCGACGCAAAAATCTGAAAAAAAAAAAAATTTCCAACAATTGAAAGTGCATTTTGATGCAAGTATGGCAACGTCGCTTTCAGAACTGGTTAAGAATTAGATAACCAGTGTTTCGCATTGAAACCCCAGAGAGCGCTGAGACGGTATTTTTTTTTCCAACTTGTATTCTCATTAAATACCATTTTGCCTGGCTTTTGGTTATTGGTTAATGCGGTACATTATATACCACTATACCTATACCTATACCTAACCTATACGAAATACGAAGATCAGATTGTTCCAAGATTAGGGAGTGTCGAAGATGGTAGGGTCATGGTTGAGAACATGGAGAGGTGCGTGACTTTTAGACTCGCTTGTCGAAGAACGGGTTATGTGTACGTTGCGTTCTCATAGTCTTATGTTGTACCTACCTAGACGTACAGTATTTGTATGTAATAATGACGATGACGATGTGGATGCAGGACGGAAGAGAGAATACAATCGATGTGACGAGGCGAAAAATACGAGAAAAAAAAAATAACATAAATAAATAAAATAAGAAACAAAATCGAAAACAAAATCTGGTTTTTGTCAATGAAACTTCACCTGTCAACCAAAACAAATCAACAATCGAAATTTTTACATCGTCATACGATCAAAAAAGAAGACGTAAACTTTACGATAGTCTGAGCCATCCGATGAGCTAGTCGTGTTAAAATTCTAACCACGTGTAAAAAAAAAAAACCAACTTACTGTACGAAACCACAGCAGAACAACAAACGACCAGACCGGATCACTTCCACTATCATGGAAGAAGGCAAGTGCCTGTACAGAGTGTCAACAGGTAGAAAAATATTACCTATTGTGTGTATGTATCGTATTTTTTTTCCCCCGATGGAATCTTAATTTACCTTACGATACGACATGAGGCAATAGGAGTGTTTTCTCGATCGAAGATGAGAAACACAAATATTAATAAGTGCGATACTTCACTTACCCTCGAACTTGATGACATAATTTGTTAGATAAAAATATACGCCGTACAGGTACCTAAAACGAATCTTGACATTGAAAATGAAAGTACTTACACACTATTCAGCCGATGTTACTTCATCAACTTTTATAGGTACATATAAACCGTGTATGGGTCATTGAAGTATTGGCTTTGTTATATGCTGCTCTGTACACACAGAGATATATGTACGTAGATAAATTGAAAATTGAAATTTTACACGACTACAAAACCTAAGGAGAAAAAAATTCCTCGTTGTGTATGAATCGTTCGTTACGTGAATATATTTTTGGGGCACGTGTTCGGTACGAGAATGTTAATGTTATGTACTTACATAAAAGATTTTGATTTCAGTTGATATTTTAAAATTCGTCTACGACCATGTTTTATTTTTCTACTGATTTTTATTTCGCGCGCAGCTTTATGATTCTTGATTGTATGTTTCCTTTTTGAGATGTGGATTCCACGTAGCCTTGAGATGCTAATAGTTGGCGAAAATTGAAAAAATTTGCCATTGTTATATTCGTAAAAGCATAATATAATGATTGACGAGACCAATATTATATAAATATCATTTTACATTTGGGGTGGAGTGAAAAAAAAATCCATATATATTTCGGATTTTGGCCAAATTTACGAATGTGGTCCATATAATATTTCACGCCTCGAGCTCAACAAGGAGTGTGATGGAGTAGACATATGGATCCTCGAAGTACAGTTATTTTCATAAACCATAACGATCATTTTCTGCCATTTACGCCTTCAAAGAATGCAGTACGGACATCAGGATAGGCCAAATTTCGCTTTTTCTGCAAATCTGCAAACGACGAATTGACAAAAGTTGAGAAATAATCTCAAAACAATGTGGTAATAAAAATTTCAGACCCAGAATTCAATTTTCAATTTTTCAAACATGCAAAACTTGCTTCAAGTTCAAAAATTTAAAAAAAATCGAATAACAAATTTTTTTTTTAATTTAAAAAAAAAATAGAATCATTATGCATATTTGAACTCAAAATGACCATTGCTGACATGTTTTCATCATTATGTACCTCAATTTTCAAGGGTTTTTTAAAAATGTCACATTTTACGTTTTTTCTTTTTTTTTTTACGATTTTTTGAAAAACTATGAAGAAAATTTTTTTTTGAGAAACGTCCTTCTGAAATGGATGTAGGATATTGATTTTAAATTGATTAAACTCAATATTTCAATTTTATCCCACATAGATGGTTTTTCAATGGTGTTTAATGAATGATTTTGTGTTTTTTCAAGAATTTTTTCCCTAAATTATTAGTAAAATAGACCGAGTACACTTACTTTCGTCAATTTAAGATCTGTTTTCCGCACTTCTACCTTTTTCAGGGGTTCCCAACTGGTAATCTAGTAAACAGAAATGCAGTGTAAATGGTTTAAAAAATTAGAAAATAAAAATTATCTTTGAAAGTCTAAAATTGATGAAATAACTAATCTGTGATGATTTTTTTTTCAAAAAACAATCTCAATTTTTAACGAATTTATTTTAAAAATATGTAAAAAATGAGCTTTTTTGTGTGACCCTGAAAAATCACCTGAAAGAGTTAAAATTGAAATATTGCGCCTAATCACCTAAAATTTATATCTTATATATTCATTTTAAGGTGTTTCTCAAAGAAAAATATCCTTCGCAGTTCTTCAAGACATCTTAAAAAAACACAAAAAGTAATATTTTCAAAAAAACCCCTGAAGAGAAGGACAATGATGAAAACTTGTCGCTGATATCATTTTGGGTTCAAATATGTATAATAAATCCTTTTTTTCTTTAAAAAAAAAAACTTCAAAAAAAACTTTTTCGATTTTTTGAAAAATTTTTGAAAATTTTTGAATTGCAAGTGGGTTTTGCCAATTTGAAAAATTGATTTAGGGGGCTGAAATTTTAGCCACAACCTTTTGAGGTTATTTCGCAACCATCGTCTTTGTTTTACAATTTGACTGCGTAATCGTTAAAAGGTAATTACCGGTAAATTACCAAGTAATTACCGGCAAATTACCAAATAATTTCAATCATCAACTACCAATAAGCTACCAGGTAATTACTGGTGAATTATCCCGTAATTTCCGTTGAATTACCAAGTAATTACCGAGTAATTACCGGTAAATTATCAAGTAATTGTCGTTGAATTACCTAGTGATTACCAGTAAATAACCAAGTAATTACTGATTTTTACCCGTAATTTATGGTACAAGTAAAAAAAAGGTTTTTTCTTGAATTTTTTTTGATGACGTTCTAAAGATCTTTTAAAAATCATACTAGCAGCCTTGGGCATACTCCAGCTGCATTGGAAGAGTGGCGAAGTGGTTACTTCGGGAGTGCAGTGAGAGATCTAATATTTTTTTAATAAGTGTCGATTTCTGAATGAACTCCGGAGTAGTCAGCATTGGAGAGCACTCCGGCGATATGCTTTCTAATCAGATACTTTTAAAGGCTTGACAATGATTGTTTTCAGCATAGTTGATGAGTGATAACACGAAGCCATTAAGTGAAAAGGTGTGTTCAACTGAAAGATGACTTACTAACGAAAAAAATGTCAAAACAAACGTTATACAGTAATAAAAAATGAACATTTTCACTTCTTTGACTTTTTACCCCAGAAGGCTGTGGGGGGGGGGGGGGCTGGGGTGTCTAAAAAAAAAAAAAATTTCGAAAATCTGTTTAATTCACTTTTAGTAACATTTTTCTGGATTAATACTTCCCACTGCTAAGTGAAATTGGAAAAATATTGGACCATCCACTTTTCTCAAAGAGGAAGAAAGGGAATGGCTCTTGAAAAAAAGAACACAAATGCCCTCGACTCTGCAACCAATGAAGCACCTATTTTGAAATTTTCAAACCAACATATCACGTTACTTGATAAATATTTTTTTACGTTCTTCCAAATTTTCCATTTCACGTTATCTACTCAATTTATTATGATTTAATGAAATTGCAATTGCAAAGCATTCTTTTTTCACAAGCAGTAGAGTAAATTCAAATAATTTTAAAATTTTCGCGCAATGTAAACGTGCGATGGGATTAAATTTTCATGTTAGATAATCATTTATTCGGTGTTGGATATTTTGGTATTATTTGTTGTAATGGGGAGGTGTACGGCGAGCCCCGGAAGGTACGAGTAAGGGCAGCCCGAGCATTAACGAAAGCTGCCAAGGAGATAGGATCGGTCTTCAAAGTGGCCAGTAATTTTATAAAACAGAACCGTTGCGTTGTTTGTTTCATAAAACACTCGGACCGACGAAAAATATGCCCAAGATAAGATGCTATGTAGGTAAAGGCATAGGAGAAGAGATAAAATTACAAAATAAAAGCTTTAAGCTTTCGTATATATATATATATATATATATACGAGCACGAAAACGAAGCAGGATGATGACGAAGACACGACGATGGTTGGTAGGTAGGTAAGGTACTAGGTAGGTACGATTATGCAAATGGGGTTATTCGGTATTCGTAGTCGCCCTTTCGGCTGTAGCATTGGCATTATAGTTATGGAGTCTTGTATATCACGTAATGTGTAGCAAAGGTATATTGCAGCTTATGCGAAGTCTACCAAGTTGTAATATCTTGGGAAAATACATATACTTACTAGGTACCAATATTAAATGGGGAGATAGCTGTTTGAAAATTCCATCCATCGGTTCGTAGGCGTCCCGTAATGGTAAGCTACTAAAAGTTGGGGGTTTTCCTTTTTACACGTTTCGAGTGGCGGGTTGTCTTCGTCGTGTCTTCGTCGTTCATGAGGTTTCATTACAGACGAATTCGTGTGTCGAATTTCTAGTACATAGTAAGTCGCGCCTCGCAGCCACTAGGCTATACGGCTACGGCTAGGCTAGGCCAGCTAGGGTAACGTTTCAGCTGTAATAATTGTGCAAGCTGCGGCATTCGGGCGTTCGGCCGGATCGCTAGACTAGGCGAGGCAAGGCGACTGAAGTGAAGTGAAAACTGTACGCGTATTTTTTATTTTTCGCACTCGCATTCGCATTGGCAAAGCTGCGCAAATACTAGAGAGGAAAAACGGAACTTGGTAGGGTAAGGATGGCGAAGTATTGTAGAGGGCGGCGGAATCGGCATAGCCGTCGCCGCGTATTACGACGTGCTGGGCGTCGTGATGTTTTGCCACGGCGAGAAGTGGCGAGGTACCGAGCATAGCCTTGAACTTGACTGGTCTTGGATGAGCGCAGGCATGCGCACCTAGGCCCCGCGCGCTCGCGAGCTATGCCCTCCCCAACACAATTACAGGTGAGGTCGCCGCGGTGCGGTTGCCTTGCTCGCTCTGGCATCGCAGAGCCGCTCTTCTTCTCCAATATAAACGTACAGTATGTACCTACACCTACCTACCTACCTACCTACCTACCTACCTATATATATATATATACACACATCGTATCCCTATGTGTATGTAATGTATGCTCGCTGTTTCGTATCCAAGGCCACTTCCACAACGTAACCGCGAGCACGTCACTTTCCAAGCTCAACTCCAGCTGATCGCTTCGCGGCCACTGGGCTGGAAAACGGTTTACCTGGAGCTGGAAGATGCGGTTCTCCGCTGTACCCGGTTGCCACCATTCAGCGTCTCTTAGACTTCAGACAGCCTACGCACCGTTCTTCCAGGTTCCAGTTTTTTTGTTGTTTTTGTTGTTTTTTTTTTTTCATGTTTTATTTCACTGATTACTCGGGCCGGTTAGACTGGTCTGCTGTGCTCTGCTGTGTGAGGCCTTAGGCGAGACTGTGTGCATTGTGTTGTATGTTTGTAGTGTGTATATGTTGCAGAAGTATTAAAAATCGTATCGTAGCACCGTAATTAATTCGCATTCGCTTTTTTTTCTCTCTTCCCTTTTATTTTCTTTCGTTTCGTTACGTTTCGTTTTGTTTCGTATTTCTATCTATGTTGTGTGAAAGTGAATGATCTAATAGGTTTTTTTTGCCCTTGATTTCGATGTTATTAATTTTATTTCCATCCCTTTAACTGGCGCTTACCATTTGTTTATCAAAGTTCAACGTATTGAGAGAAATTTTCCATCTCTTTGGTATTTAATTTGATTTCAATTCGTCGGAAATTTCGCCAACTCACAACGAAGCAATGTGCAAACTCGACCTAGCCAGACGACGACGTATAAGACGACGAGCATACAAATCGTATTATTTCCAATAAAAGTCTCGTTACCATTACAACCGTGCTGCATGCATACGTGTTGTCGGAAATTCGAATTAAATTTCAAGGATGGCATCGTTTGTTTTAAAAAAGAAAGAAAAAAAAAATTGTCCTCATGACATGACGTCACAGTGTTTATGTGTTACGTATTATACGTCACCGGTGCGGTTGCGGTGTCGCGAAGCGTGCCAGACGGCACGCATTTTTTATGATGTCATTGCTACATATTATACGAGTACTTACGATTGTTTCTTTTTATTTTTTTCGTCGTATTTTACGATCGATCATGTGGCATGTCGTCGTTCGTCGTTGTCGTCGTATATGGTCGATAGCTGCTGGCGTGTGATAAAATTTAGAAATGTTTTTGCGAATAATATCACCATTACCTGCCAGTAGTATATGGGTACATATAGCACACTTCCACTCATTTACACCCACCCTTGTCCTAGCTCCGCCCCCTTTGCCCCTACCATTTTCCCTTCCCATCCCTCTGCTGCACCCTTCCAACACTCAACACACACACCACCCTAGTACATCTCCCCGTCTTCTCACTCCCTCTCCCCACCCCTTCCTTTCTCTTGTTTTATCTGATTTCTGTAGGATTTGAGTTCTACCCTCTCCCCCTCCCTCATTCCTCCTTTCCTCTAACCAAACACTCGGTATTCTGCTACTACTACACAACAAACCTACCTTACACATACCTAAGAATGACGCTACTTTAGGTTAGATGAGGTTAGGTTAGGAGGTTTCTTTAAGTAGTAGTAGTAGTAGTAGTAGAATACCAAGTATTTGCCTACCCAGAGGAAAGAATTGGTGGAGGAGGGGGGAAGGGGTAGAATCCAAATCTTACAGAAATCAGATAAAACAGGAGAAAGGAAAGTGGGAAGAGGGGGTGAGGGTGAGAGGATGAGATGAGAGGGAATGTACTAGGGTGGAGGTGTTGAGTGTAGGAAGGGAGTAGGGGAGGGGAAGTGGTAGAGGGTAGGACAGTGATGGGAAGGAAAGTGGTAGGGGAAAAGTGGTGGAGCTAGGACAAGGGTGGGAAGAGGGGTGAGGGTGAGAGGATGAGATGAGAGGGAATGTACTATGGTGGGATGTTGAGTGTAGGAAGGGAGTAGGAGAGTGGTAGGGGCAAAGTGGTGGAGCCAGGACAAGGATGGGGAGAGGAGGTGAGGGTGATATGATGAAATGAGAGGGGATGTACCAGGGTGGGGGTGTGTTGAGTGTAGGAAGGGAGTAGGAGAGTGGTAGGGGCAAAATGGTGCAGCTAGGGAGAGGGTGGGGAGAGGGGGTGCGGGGCAGATGAGGGGGATGTACCAGGGTGTTGAATGTAGGAAGAGAGTAGGAGAGTGGTGGGAGGTGAACGTGGTAGGGGAAAAGTGGTGGAGTTAGGACAAGGGTGGGTACAGGGGCAGAAGGTGAGATGATGAGTTGAGAAGAGATGTACCAGGGTGGGGGTGTTGAGTGTAGGAATGGGGTAGGACAGTGTTGGAAGGGGAAAGTGGTGAAGCTAGGACAAGAGTGGGGGGAATGAGGGGAAGTGTGCTATTTGTACCCGTATACTACTCCTACTTTGTAATGTATTCGTTGACGTGTAAACGAACATATTTTAATTTGCGAGATCGTTCAAGATTATAGCTGGACGAAAGATTCGTATCAGTTTTGTAAATTTAATATTTTTCGTAGAAAAGTATTACCTACCATTATTACATGGTGTTTGAGATTATGCAGTTTTACGACATAGGCGTGCCCGTTACCTACACCGCCATCCTGGTGTGTTTGTTTATGTGCGGTTTTAGATTAGGATTATGATTTATGAATTATTTTTGTATTTTTGCTTTCGTTTTTTTTTTCTTCTTTCTTTCTTTCATTCATTCAAGGTTAATATATTGTGCTGGAATAAAAGTCTAAATTATTGTACGTTGGCGTAATGCGAGAAATATAGAATAAATAGCGTTTGTAGACAGTGATAGACTAGCCCTGAAAGGCTCTGATGTTCAAATCTACCTGCCTAGTGATCCATGACTGATGACTTGGTGGAGCCCAAGTGGGCTCGTGCTCATTCAAATTTTTAGCTTGATTTTCTTTGTCATATTGTCAATGAAAACCAGACTATTATCAAATATCGAGCTATGTTGGATGCGAGGAAAATCCTCCATAAGTTCAAAGGGAATCATTAATATCATTTTTGAGCGTGTCAGATTTCGTATTGTTTTTATTATTTTCCTCCCACAAAGACTAAAATCATTTACTCGGCTTGACACCGACCAAAATCGTTTAAATTCGGCCAATAGGCTCGGATTGCTAGCACATTGGGTATATAAGAGTGGGAATGATCTAGGGTCAAAAATCGGACATATTCGAGTTCGGTAGAGGGCACGCTGAATAGTAAAAATCTCAAAAATTGTTCATTTTTGAACCGATCGATAGAGAACCAAACATATCCAAAAATCAACCTTCTAGGTCAATTAGGAGAGGAGATATTGTGATCTTTCGCCTTGAAAAAACGAGATACTTCCCGTCAAATTGAACTAACTTAACAGGTTGCAATTTGACATGTACATTTCGTAAATGAGCCAAGTGTGGCTTTTGTGAGGTTCGAGTTTTCAGTCCCATTGTACCGTTTTACAGTCCCGGATTTGTATTTTTTTTTCCGGATTTTCTTATTTTTTGAGTCTGTACTTCTCATATCTCTCATATAAAAATGAGCTAAAAGACTACCATCGTTTGGAAAAAAACATCGCAGAGCGCTACTTTTTGTTACTCCATTAACTCGAAAAATTCAAAAATGTATTAAAAAATTAAATTTACACCATAGCTCTTCGCAGTCCCATGTGTTGAGGGAGCGGAGATGGGGGTGGGGGAGGGGGTCAAATTCTCCCAGAAAGTTGGACGGGTAGGTAAGTCCATAAAAAATTGCATAAATTACTCGAGTGTTTCTGAAAAAATGCACTTTTTTATGATTATAAATACAATTGTTTCCAAAATTTTCGCTCTTTTTTTTTACACAATATCAAATTTTGGAATTTATAGAACATTTAAAATTAAAATTCGGCTTTCAATTCCCCCCCCCCTCCTCTCTCTGGATCGATCCTGCGCACAGTTCTGGCTTTTTACGAATTTTTGAAGAATATTCAACTTCCTGAAGCGTTTCAAAATTCAAATATCATATTTACGAATTGATCCAAACTATTGATATAGAGAGAGAGAGAGAGAAAAAAAAGAAGGGAATGAGAAAAATTACCCTTTGATTCTGAAATTCGAATTTTTTCTGTCGATTTTTCTTTTTGTCGACCTTCTCGGCAATTTTCATTATTATCATTATTTCAAAAAATTCCATCTCTCATTTATCCAATTAATGGTATAGGTAAAAATTTATTTAATTTATTTTACAAAAAGAAAGGACTTCGAACGTATCAACACGACGCCATCTGCTGGCAAAATGAAAAAAATTCTATGCAAAAATATGCACTTTAATGATAAGTACACGTAACGGTATTTTATACCTATAAGGTAAGGTTCTTGTGAAATAATTAAATTTCCATATCACGTGGTTATCAATTTTGAATGCACGTTATTAACACAAATTTCTTAAATTAGCCAATTTTTTTTTCGCAAAAAAGATAAACACGGTTGATTGTTCGTGAATCACGTTGGTACTTGATAACATATTTATCTATAAACCTGAAATATCACGCGGTAATTACGCGAAAAAATACACACAAGAGTGGGGGGGGGGAAGCTAAATTAACGGAATTTTTTCGCTATCAAATATTTTATTAATACATTACTCGTATACTTAATCGACAACAAAGTACGACAATTAAGGTATATTAATATTATGCAATATGTGAAAATACTAAAAATGGAATTCTATACGTACTGATTTTTATTTTCTTTGTGCGCTTTTACCTGGTGTAGACCTTTGTATAGCCTTTGACGTGCGACGAATATTGAAATTTTTTTTTTTTTTCTTTTACAAATTCTCGAGTGTCTTATATTACATGTAGCTGTAGGCTACAACACAACGGTGCCGACGAAACCTTGACATTCGAATACGTTTACGTATATTTTCTCGGCCAATCGATTGTTTTAATATTGAATTAAGTATTTGATGGTGTGTGTGTATGTGTGTAAGTGTGCGAGTGTGGTCTGTGTACGGTAGCTATCACTCTGCCCATGCCCTGTCTCTGGCGGTAAAAATGCTTTAATTAATTAAAAGTTCACGCCCAAATATATAACGAGTTGCGGACATTTGGTTCGATAATAATTTCACTCGCAGCGAAAAAAAAAAAGTACTGTACCTACATATACTTAATATGACGAGTACGCGTGCAGATTATCGTTTACCATGGTACGAAAAAAAAATCATCGTCGACTTTGAGTGGTCACTTTTCAGTAGCTTTAATAGTATTGACATGTGTACGCGGTGTATAAGGTCTGGCAAAAAATTGCATAAATGATATCCTTTTCGATATAAGATGGAAAGGTGGTAAAAAAATCGTACCAATGATTTGAAGTATATAAAAAATATATAGTTAAAGGTATTCTGAAATGATACTGCCGCTGTATGTTACGTCGTCAAATCGATAATAACCATTCCAGATTTGGGAAAATTTTGTAAGGTAGTTGGCCTTCGGGCCTTGTTCAAACTTTCAACATCTACAGGCGCTCGGTACTTGGATACGAACGCGTGAAAGTTTTACGCATCGTGTAAAATTAACTCGAAATTTCACTTTCTCAAACACCACACACTCAGGATACCTGTGTACTATGCAGTGCACATGATAAACTTCGTTGAAATGTTTTCTAACAAGTTTTTTAGTAACTTTCCACGAGACAAGGTGCGGTATGGGGTTCGATATGTGCTGTTATCTATTATAAATAAGATATTGTATAATTTAAGCCTGCCTACCTACCTACCTACCTGCCTGCTTGTCGATCAGTGAAAAAAAAATAATGCATTATTTGAAAAGTAATCGAATACAAACGTGACCAAAATATTTGTGTACGAGTACTCGGGTATTAAGTAAGTACGTTTTGTCTTTGGAAATAATTGCTCGCTGCTCATGCGAATAATTTTGTAATTTAGTCGTAGGAATTTTGTATTTATTTTTCAGCGTTGGTAGTTCGGGTCAGAAGTGATAATTTTCTTCAAAATTTTAATAATAGTTCTAATAGGTTTTGCTGTGCTCAAATAGTTCAATAAAGGCTAAAAATTACTATGCTGACGAGTACCTAGTCAGCAAAATCGTTCAAATTAATTCCTATATAAATTCAAGGTTAATTTAAACGAACCCAAACTCCGGCTAATTTTGTATACAGGTACTGTAAAGTATCCATCGTAATATTCTCGAACACCCCTAAACACCATGCAAGTTTTGCTTCTTTTTCAGAGGGCGAGGGGGTGCAAAGTATGGTTTTTTGGCAATTACTTCACAAATAATGGACTTTTGAAAAAAAAAGTTGGAATAAAAGTTGTAGAACATTGAAGGACGAATATTTTCACTTCTTTGACTTTTTCACCCAGGAGATCGTGGGGAGGAGCTAGAGCATTGAGAAAAAAATCTCCAATTGGCACGAATTATTCTTAAAATTCGGTTTAATTCACTTTTAGCAGCATTTTTATTGCGTAGTATTTCTCACTATAGAATATTAGACCGTCCTTTTTATCTCAAAGAGAGGAGGGAGGTGGGGCTGCCCTTTAAAAAGTTACAACTTTCGTAAGGGATGACCGTGCACTATTCTCGAAGAAGGAAGGGAGGTGGGGCTGCCTTTCGAAAAGTTACTACTCTTTCGTCGTGGATAAGTCTTGTTATGCTGAAAAATTCGAAAAATTAGTTCGTCGTTTTTTTTACTTCTTTAGGTGGTCACGAGTCGTAGCTAAAAAAAGTTACACCTGAAAATTTCTTTTTTTTTTTTTTTTTTTTAAATTTTTATTATACTGGGCGTGTATAATTTCAAGATTTTTACGCCCAGT
>FIZR01013344.1:0-27926 GCA_900060175.1 Ferrisia virgata | reverse complement strand
CGATTGGTTTAAAAAAAAAAATTTTTTTTATTTTTTGCCCCCCCCCCCCCCCCCCACGAAACTAGGATAACACATCATTTGCTCAGCTCGATGCCGACTAAAATCGGTCAAATTTGGGCAATAAGCCTAGATTGGCGATGAGTTTGATGTATATGAGTAGAGATAACTTTGGGTCAAAATTCAGTTTTGCGCAGTTTTAGGGGAGGGGGTGCTGAGTGGCTAAAAATACAAAAAGTGTTTCTTTTTGGGTTAATTGGTAGAGAATCTAAAGTTGTATAACATTCCCAAAAACAAGCCTCCTGAGTCAATTAAGTTTCCTTTTTTAACCTTGAAAAAGGTCTGTTTCTCCTCCACCCCTCCCCCCTAACTAGAGCTATGAATTAGAAATTTGATATGCAGACTTTAGTAGGGCCCATTAATGTGCTTTTTGGGGGTTTCGACTTCTCAGCCCGAAAATTTAGTAGAGCAAAACGCATGAGGGTTTGAACCTCCTCCTGGGTAAAGCTCAAAAGACCCTTTATTTGTGAAATTTCGTGGAATTTTGACTCTCCTTTCGCTCTGGCTCAGATTTCAGACTTTTTACATATATTAGAACATCCCTTCATCTCCCCAACGTTTGTATTCGTACTAAAATTGAGAAAAAATAATTTTAACCGATCTATGTGCAAATGGAGAGGAGTGGACGTATTTTAATTTTTTCAGATTCACACATATTTCTGCATCTCTCCTCCCTCCCTCCCACGGGCATGCACTCACTAAAATTGAGAAAAATAATTTCACCCAGTTTTTGATGTGCGAAGTGAGAGATGTGGTTCTTTAGTGTTTTAATTTTTTCAGATGGCAATCGAAAAATTTGAGGAGGTAATGAGAAAACGTGATTTTTTTTCTTTTGCCAAAACGTTAAACACCCTGATGCTTGATGATGGAAGAGAAAAATGCACAATTTTTTGAAGTTTGGGATTTAAAGGGTCTTCAAAGTAGTCAAAATTGAGGAAAAATGTAACTAAAATACTTATAAAAAATTTAGAAAACGTAAATAATGTCTAATTTTTGAAAGCAAGAACGTAACTAAACGCTTAAATTTTTCAATTGGAGAGGTTAGTACTATGTCAGTTTATGCCAGCTTATTATGCAATGAAAGAGGAATGCGAGAATAAATGAATCAAAAATGTGAGAAAAAACAGGTTGTGGAAAAGCAAAAAAAAACGCCATGAAAAGATCATAAACTCCCTTCGAAGTGAATTTCCTGCGAGAGATTGGGAGATCTTGTAGATTTAACCCCCCCCTCCCCTCCTCATTCACAGACTTATTAACTGAATTTTTGAATTATTTACTTTTCTCGGTGCCAACCTTACGATGGGATTTGGGTTATATTGAGGGTATATTTTCAAAGTTGAATTGTATTGTAATTTTTCAATATCTTGATACAACGCGTCTTTTTTGTTGTTTTTAATTTTCTCCTTGTCGGTGTTTTTTTGTTAAAAATACGTTGGTTACTCTTATTAAAAAAAAAAAAAAAAAAAAATGGCATTACGTTGCATTTTCTTTATACTAACTTGCTCAAGTGCTGATATTTAAATATCAAAATTTCCCTTGTTTCACATCAAGTTTGAAAAATCTATTTACGAAGCCTTCTCCCCTACCTGCTCCTCATAAGTGATTTCAATGTGACTAAAGTTGGTGAAAAGTAACCTACTCGATGTACAAATAGATACACAGGTGCATTCAAATGTATTCGTTTACGAGTCTCTCAATATTGTGTGACTCGTTTCCTTGAAACGACGCGACGCGACGATCGAAAATACGTAAAAAATTTTTATTTCACCATCACGCGAAAATGATTTTTTTTTCACTGCAATTTGCTCTTTTCGCTCTCGTTTACCGGCAGCGAATTGTTTTCTGTGTAAAATGTGCAGAGTTTTGATTTCGAGCGGTATTTTGTCGCTGCCGTGAGAGAACAATTTAAATCCCATTTGCTTTTCCACGTGAGTGAACATTGTCATCGTTGCGATGTCATCTTTACATATACACAACGTGGGTAGATAGGTACATTGTAAAAAAAAAAAAAAAAAAAAGAAAAGAACCATTATCTTCCTATTTGGAAATTCTACTTGGACTGTGTTGTCTGTTACAACGATTTCATCTATTTGTAATGTCTTGTTATAAATTTTAAATTATATAAATTTGATACAAAATGGAAAATAGGTACACTGCGATGGAATAAATGAATTGATGAAAAAATTATATAACGTGTCATATGATTGAATATTAATGAATACCATCGGGGCAGGCGATATTTGTAAAAAGTTATAAAATGTAATGCTTACGATTGCCAAACTTGAAAGAAATATTTTTTGTTTTTCTCCGAGTAAAGTTGGCTATTGTTAGCAACAATTTGAAATATTTCTAAAGATGTCGTATATACTATCCCGGTTTTATTTTTTTTTTCGCGCTTCTTCATTTTTTATAACCAAATGTATCTCAGTTTTGTTCATTTTCTCGTTCCATGAATTTATATTGTATTTCATTTGACTCCCTTTCCGACTCATCAAAGTCGTAGGAATTTGAAAATTCTTTCTACGAAAAATATTTTCCAGATGTTTTATCATTTTTTTTTTGTTTTTTGTTTTTGAAAAAGGCGTTTTTTTACGATTGACTTGACTGAAAAAAAATGAATGTACACCTTATTATACCCTGAATACCTACCTACAGAATGAGAGTGTTGTTGAGTAACTGCTGTACGAAGTTGGATGGATAATCACAAAAATTAATTGAAAAATGAACGTCATTTTAAGATTTTTTTACCATCGCTCAGAGCAAAAATTATGGTTTTACTTGGAATAGAGGCTATACCAGCGGAAGGAGAACGAATTACCCCTGAGTCTCAGATTCAATTTTTTTTTAAGGGATTATTTAAGCGCTAGTAAAATATGCTTTTTAAGCGTATTTGTGATTTTTCATCTTGTCATTTGGAGAATGGAAGAATGAAAAATGTACTTTAGGAAGGGGGAGGGGTGTTAACATTTACTTTTTCTCTCTTCGAATTTTTGACCCATTTTTCTCAAACTTGGTATAAATATGAAGGTACTTGGAAAGGAGTGTTGTGGAATTTTTTCAGATTTTTCGAACGCTAAATATGACCTTGAAATAAACTTTCTAAACTGGAGGGGCGGCTTGTAGGACTCCCTTCCCTGTACACCTCTCAAAATTAGGAATCAATTATTTAGTTGGTTAGACTATAGGAGGATAAGCATATCTTACTTTGGTAGTAGGTTCATACTGATGAGGTACATATCAGATCAAAGTTTTGGACTCTTAATCCCACCGGTTTTCGAAGAGACCCTTTTGTTAAAAGATATTTGTGATTTTTTTTGAAAACTCTAATTGATTAATTTGTGCAATTTTTTGTTATGTTCAAGATCTATACAAAAGTCATCCTTGACATAAACCAACACCCCCCCTTCCATTCTTAATTTATCTACAAAATAACCTTTTGAAATTTTATTTATTTTTTGTAATAAAGATATTTGGTTCGGTACAATGTTGACACTATGCTTTTTAGATGCACACTTGACCTTTTTATCATACATATTTTTTCAAAATTTTGATTTCATAAGCGCCTGGGTGAAAATTTGAAAAAACTCGAAATACGGAGGGTCAAACCGAGCTATACTAGAAAAATCTGCTTTTGTTGCAGTTGTTTTCATATTCGGCATAACTTTAGCTTTTAAGAGTAAAAAATCACAGCCGATGAGCGAAATCCCTGTGAAGGCCCCTGTAGGATCGTAGGAGCACACCCTCACCTCCATTTTTGAACCACGGGTACGTCTACGGTATTGTACCGCATTCACATGAATCAAACCTCCTGAACACGGATATGAAATAAGATTTCCAGTTCCATCGTATTTTTAGCCATGTGAGATATTTATTTTTATTCGTTAGCCCCTCCCCCACCCAACTAAAATTGATTTGCTCAGCTCAATACCGACCAAATTCGTTTAAATTTGTAAAATAAGCTTCGATTGGTTGCAGATTTGGTATTCTGCAGTGGGGTTGACCTCTCCACAAAATTCAGTTATGCTCAAATTTGACGGGAGGGAGTGCTGAGGGGCTAAAATTTCGAAAAATGTTCAGACATTCCAATGTTGCATAACATATCCAAAAATCAGTCTCTTTGGTCAAGTAAGAGGGGAGATGAGGATTTTTCCTCCTTTTGACGTTGAAAAAGGACTGTTCCTTTTCTATCTCCTCTGCGAAATGAACCAAGAAGTTGAAATTTGGTATGTAGTAGAGGTCATAGATGTGTTTGGGGGGGAGGAGAGACTATTCAGATCCATTGCACCGTCTCACAGCCCCAAAAATTTAGTGTTTAGGTCGATTTTTCTCATGTTTTGAGTTTGTACCTCGCATAGCTTCCCTCCAAACTGAACTAGGATGTTGACATTTGGTATGTAGATTTGGTAAAAGTTCTACTTAGATGTGCCTTTTGGTGGTGTCAACGTTTTTGCTCCATTGCGTCCCCTATACCTACCACTTATTGGGGAAAAAACATCGCGACCCTCGCGAAGCGATAATTTTTTTCAATTCATTCAATTATAATACGTCATGAACATCGTGCTGAGCGATGCTTTTTCTTTTTTTATTGTTGTCAATTTCAAAGCTTACGGGTTTATAGGTCTAGCTTGATATGTAGATATAGTTGGTTGCTTCTTGTTCTCATCCTTTTCAAGTTCATGTTGCATATTGTAGCGAGCAAAGTACGAGTCACTAAATTGTAATTCTAGCCGTTAACAGGTATAAATTCTCTTCATAATTTATGTTACGCTTGTTAATAAGAAATTATGAATTATTATCAAAACGTTACACTCTCGTTAGTCCACCAAGTTGTGTGCTGTGCACCGTGTTACGCGTACCCGTACCCGTACACCTATAAATTCCCTCAGTCGTGTTAGTCTCTTATGCGTCGTTATTGGTAATTTAGGCGAAGAATTTAAAATAATATATCGTTCATACGTGAGATAGCACAATGTACTAGGTAGACCTACGATCCTTATGTAGAAAGGCTGATAGATGAAGGTAGGTCTACACAGCCAGATTGATATTGTTTATGGTTTATTAAGTCTTTCAGTAGTGCGTGTAGGGAGCCCTGTTAAGGTTTGTTTTTATTCTACTCTTCTTATTAAAATTGTGGCATGAAAGATTATTTTTATTTTATTATTATTATTTTTTTTTTGAAAATATATTATTTTTACGTCAATCAATATCTGGTAAATTAAGACCGACAAGCGAACAATAATAAAAGTGAAATAGAATGGCAAGAATGAAAAAAAAAAACATCGCTTTGCGATCCTGTTTCAATCTGATTTTCATGACATGTTACAGTCAGGAGAATTGAAAAAAAAGCATCGCTTCCTAATCAACGTTGCGGGCAGAAGGGGCTAAAAAGTCGAATCCCCCCGAAAGGCACATCAAGGGTCCTTACAGACACGACATAATTAATTTCAACTTCCTAGCCCAATTTAGAGGAAAGTTAAGTGACCAAAAAACCACATATTCAGGGCTGTGAGGGGTTGAATGAGGCTGAAAAGTCGAGACCTCCAAAAGGCATGTCTAGGCCTCCCTACTAAATGTACATATCTAATTTCATGTTCCTAGCTCAATTTGGTGAGGATATAGGGGAAGTACAGCTCTTTTTCGAGGTCAAAAAAGGGGAACCCTAATATCTCCCCTTCTAATTTACCTAGCAGGTTGATTTTTTATACAACTTTTGATGCTTTATTAAATTGGTTTAATAGGGGCACCCGTTCCCCGAAATTGAGATATAACTGAATTTTGACCAAAGTTCATCCTCGCACATATATATCTAATCCGCTGTCAAACTGAGCCGATTGACCGAATGGGAGTGATTTTGGTCGGTACCGAGCGAAGTAAATGATTTTAATGTTCGGGCGAAAAAAATAAGGAATAAAAATAAATAAAAATAAATATCTGACATGGCTGAAATTCATCTTAGTCGTTTTCTAGAACCCTAAAACTCATTTGTTGATCTCTCCCTCATCCGCCGTTGGTCGGTAGACGGCTCATTTTCATTAATAATATGACATAAAAAATCAGGCTAATGAATGAATGAATGAAACATTTGAAAATCACCATAGTAAGAATAAAATGAAAAAGGAAGGGGAAAAAACCTAAAAAATTCACCTTACTCGAATAACGTGTGAAAAATCTACAAATCAGTGGTAGTTGTAAAAAAAAATGAGCTTGATTGTTCAAAGGAGAAGCAAATTCTTCTTGAGAAATCAATGGATTGTGAGTTTTAGGAAATTGTCCGTTTATTGTAAATAATTTTCATAGGCATTGAGTATTTTACTTAATGGTTAACTTGGGCTCCTATGTCATATTGTTGATCAAATTAATGCTATTGCAGAATATTTACCTTTTGACCTTGTATGATTGAAGCTAAAGGGGTGGAGTGTACTAATGAAATCCGTTTTGTAGTCCTAATAGACCATTATTTCCTTTATGACGATTTTTTAATGAGTAATATGCGTTTTTTTAGTACAATGATGGAGAGGAGTGAGGTGGGGGTGTGATTCTTGCGCTCAACAAGTTTTTTTGGAGATCCCGAACAATGTTCCATGATAATTTTCAAAATCTGTGGACAGGGTCAAATTACCCGTTTTAATCGTGAATAGAAAATACATGCTGAGGGGTAAAAATTATATAAACTGAATCGATAGAGAATCAAAAACCTTACGTCATAAATAGAAATGGAAATATAGGGTTTTTTTGCCGTCCTTCCTTCACTCCCAGATCAACCTCTTCCGCCATCATTTATATTAGAAATAATCATCGTAATTTTTTCATAAAGGCTATGGGCGGATAACAATTTTAAATTTGCTACCGAACGATTTTGGACTGATACTTTGGTGGTAGGTAGGTACTATCGAAAAACATCCTTCACCAAAGTTTTACCCCCTCAATCCTACTGGTTTTCGAAAGGGGGTGGCTCTAATTGAAAATCACGTATAATTTTTTTTTGAAGATGTTAATCGATCGACTTGCGCAATTTTTCAATGTGTTGTAGACTTATATGAGGGACATCTCTGAAAAAAATCAACACCTCCCCTCTTTCCATAATTGTCCCTCCAAATGCTCTTTTGAAAGTTATATTAATTTTTTTCATATGGATAATGGCTTCGTATGATTTTGAAATTTTGTTTTTTAGATGAGTATTAGACCCCTTCATAACATATATTTTTTTCAAAATTTTAGTTCGGGTGCGCCACAGTCAAAATTTGAAAAAACTGAAAATAAGAAGATAAATTGAGAAAATATTTGAAAAATTTTTTCATCGGAGGAAAAATTTCAAATGTTGCAATAATTTGTGTTCAGGTACGTAGTAAAAGATATCGTAGAAGTGAAAGATGCTCGGGAAGCCTCATTCTGGCTATAACACCCCCCCTCTGCGCCAACCCCCAAAGGCTATTCGTAGAATGACAATATTGGTGTCGTTTTCATATGTTTTGAAGCTCCTGAGCGCGAATTTAAAGTCGAATTCGCAATAAGCACATTATTCACCGAGAATCTCGGCATAAAAGTGTATTTTTTCACTGCAATTTTTAAACATTTGATTTTTCTTTTGCATGTTTTATACATATTAACGTTACCGCTTTCATCTAACATATTAAATGGGTACGAATTAGCTCGTTTCAGCTGATACGAACCGGTTAGGATGATTTATAATTGATTTTCCTCTAAATGTGGAAAATCGGAAAACCAGGTATTTCATTAGCGATGATGGATTTGAATGGCATCGTTTTTCTTTTCAATCCTAGTGTTTTCATTTCGTTTGACAATGTAGGTATTTTCATCACATTTTTTTCGCATCCATCTTTGCAATTATGTCATCACCAAGAACCGGATTCAACATCCCTATTGTGGCTATAATACCTCCCTCCCAACCTTAACCCTCCAAAGGCTATTTACAATATAGCAATATAGATGTCATTTTTATATGTTTCGAAGCTCCTGAACACGAATTTAAAATTCCAATTCGCAATAAGTGTATTTTTTTCATTGAAATTTTACTAATCGGTGAAATAATTTTTGCTTACGACTTGGACCTTGTTTTTCGATTGCACCCCGTTTGTACTTCTTTCTGACGTTTGCTGGAAAATTCGGCTTTTTCGGCGGCTTATTTCATATTTAAGCATTTGGCAGATACGTGACGCAGCTCGCAATATGTCGCATGTCGCTCACAACCCAACAACGTCATTTGATACGGTACGCGTACCATTGTACATATCTGAACAGCTATCCACGTGTACCGGCTATGGGGAGCATTTAAGTACATCTCCAAATGCTGTACCATGCATGTACCTATTGCCTAATCCTATTTTCAGTCGTATCCGCCAAAATATCAATCAAATAAGCCCTGTTTACTCGTCCTCTCTGGCCATGTAGTATATCGTCGATATGATTATCATATGATACCTGTTACCTCGCGGATTTCAAATTATAATCGGTATGAGTACTTTTGTAGGTATAGTGTGTAATTGTAGATTAGCTTGGTACGTATATAAATTAGTTATAATTTCTACGTCTGGGTAGGGATAGGGTTCGGTGTATTATAGGCTGAATTTATTATGTAATGCAATTAACCTCTTTGATATCCTATTCTCACTTCATTGTGTTGTTCTATATTACATGAATGTTGATACGACGACATAACCAAATCGCTCTATTATCACATTTTGATGACGGGATTTCAGTTTTATATAATTAAGGTCGCATATTCGTGGCTTCTCTCAAATTGATGCAAATATCTGCTTGAGTCGTCTGTATGCAGATGTCACAGATATCTTGTACTGTATTTAGCACCTTCGTAAAATCGTTTTTATCAACATAGTGCTTCTGTTTCATAACTATACAATTGGGAATATTTTTCTTGATGATTTCATTGTGTTCAGAGAGGTTTTTCTTTCAGATTTAAATACGAACACGTTTATTATTCAAGTTGGTATTGACTCTTTGATTTTTTTACATTTTACAATTTGTTCATTTGTTGGTATCATTCATTTTCTTTGCTTAGTTCATGACTTGAAGATCACGACCAGTTGATATATTTTGTAGATGAGAAAAAAAATCCATCTTCGTGTGTAATTTTTTGATAGTCCCTTGCCAATTCTAATACGATAGGCGGTTGTTGGTTTGTTGCGGAGTTGAAAAATCCGTCATCAATTATTTTCTATGTTGTTCTACACATGTGTAGAAGTGATGCTCTCTTGGGTACATTGATGTCTATGTAATACGTGTGGTTTTGACGAATATGTCAAGCAACTTTTCCGATGACCAGCTCCTTGGAGATTATATAATACCGAAAGTCGGTACGCTCAAAGTGTATTTTTTTTTCGTGCTCGAATTCTCAATTGTGTTCGATGATGACGCCTTCTTCTTGATATGGTTTTTATTGTAACTATTGCTATCAGATGTATCGATCATATCGTTGATCTTCGAGTATTTTTACGTGATATTCGAAAGAGAATGTTATTTTTTCTCCATTAATATAGTTCAAAAATCTGCTAATAAAGGCATATAATGTCTCCTATGCATACCTATACGTATCAATATTCTTCGAATTTATGCAGTTTGTTTCATGTTGAAGTGAAAATTTTAACCGTGAGTAGTTTGAATTGTTCAGTTCATATTAGGTGTAAAATCTATTTCAATTGAATTTTCCACCCTCTATGCTGAGTACTCCAATTATCTTTCTCCAAAGCATCTTTTGCACATGAAAGTCACAAATTTTATCTGAAATTTGCCATCCAAAGTATTAGGGAATACATGCACTACCGCTCTTTAAGTCTCAGTGCCCCTGAAGTGACAGGTCAAAATTGACGCTTGTTTCTATTAGTAATTATTCTATAAATGAAAGCCCAGACCTAGCACTATTATTGATTTTTGGAAAGCTCAGAGTATCTACTTTTTGAAAATGTAGTTGAATTGGAAAAAAGGCCTCATGAAAAAGACCTTATGGCCAGTTGAGAAATTTGAAAATTGATGAAGATCGATTTTTCGCGCTGAAAATTTAAACCCCTGCCATTTTTGCTCTGGTGAAGCTTTTTTCGTGATTTTTGGATATGTTGGGTATTGAACCTTTGGTTCTCTGGTTTTCCGGCATTTTTAATGATTTCGCAACGGCCTTAGCGTATCACTGTATAGTAAAATTTTAATTTTGTGTTCGAATAAAAGTAAATAGCGTAATATACTCGGAAAAAGTCTACTTTCACGTAATGTACTTGGTTTTTCGCGATTTTCAAAAAAGAAATTCAAAACTCGGCCATTATAGTAAAAGTTGAGCAAATTTCAAACTCTTTGATTCTGTTTTTTAGCCAAAGATGTGCAAATTATGTGGTAAATTTTTTTTTCCATTTGCTCCATCCGAACCGGTTCTAGCTATACTCAGATGGAGGTACTTTACCAATTACAAGCTAACAAAAATTGACTCAGAAATAAAAGATTTGGGAATATATCACTTATACCCTAATTTTGGGTCGTAGAACTCGAACCTTTCATGTTTTTTAATCCGAAAGTTTTAATTATCAGTTTTGAGGTGAAATACTTGCTCAATGAAAAAATTAACTGAAAATTCGAGTTGGACGGGTGAATTTACCCCAACCTAGGTACTTTACTCGAATATTTTCAAAGAATTAAAAGAAATGTACGGTTTTATGTATTTTTTGAGATTAAAAATGGCGGACCGAGAAAACTATGTTCGGATTTGTTTTCAGCGTGTCAAAACACTCCGATTTAGATACCTTACACGACTGTTCTCAGATTTTTAATTTCTCAATTTTGGCTCAACATTATTTCAATAACCATCATCAAAAATCGATCATAAGTAAACATTTTCAAAATTGAGTAAAATTATCGTATGAGGTATCTGAATCAAGGTAGTTTGACCCGTTGACAAGAATCCGAGCTTGGTTTTTTAATTCTGCTAATTTTTCCTTTTCAGAGCTTATCAACGAAATGATTATTGGGATAAAAATTTAATTTTTCGAAATTATCCAAAAATATTGATCTAGGTGTCTAGATCGAACAAAATTTGGACGCTAAACGCCAATTTCGAGTTAGGTTTTTGATCGGACAAGTTTCTCATCTCAAAACTGATAATTAAAACTTTCGATTGAGCGTTTTGAGCTAAAAAAATCTAGTTGGGTTAAAACAGATAAAAGATTCAAGTTCTACGACCCAAAATTAGGGTATAAGTGATATATTCCAAAATTTTTAATTCCTGAGTTGATTTTTGTTGGTTTCAATCGGTAAGGTACCTACTTTTGAGCATAGCTAGAACCGGTTCGGATGGAGCAAATGAAAAAAAAAAATTACCACATAATTTGCACATCTTTGGCTAAAAATAGAATCAAAGAGTTTGAAATTTGCTCAACTTTTACTAAAATGGCGAAGTTTTGAATATTTTTTTCTGTAAAAATTTTCCACTTTAGTCACGTTTTCATTTGCATTACAATATTAAACCAATTTTTGATGAAATTTTTCAACATTTTTTTTACAATTTTTGGTATTTTTCTACCTCTGAGCTTCGGCTGGGGAGAGTAAATTTGAACTTTGAGGGCTAAAACTTTCCACCACGTTAGTTTGAGGACATTTCACAACTATTAAGCACTACTTGTTATCAATTTTCCAAAATTTGCAAAAATTAATCCACCACCCTATACTTATATTAAAACATAGTTTTTTAGTCTCCACTCTTGATTCTTATTTCATAAAATTTTCGCCCTCGCTTTACTCTCTCTAATTTCTAAAAGAAATTTTTCTCCAATTTTCACTCTAGTGGATATGGTAGCATAACGTTCCTTTTTTTTTTTCGAATTCTGCCTCATTCCAAAAAATTTTGACTGCGCTTATGTATGAGAGGTGTAAAAAATTGTGTGCTCTCAGCGGCAAAATACCTATGTAAATCCGTCACGGAAAGAGAGGGGGAGGGAGTTATTCGCCATTATTGAACAGTAGTTCTATCAAGTTGTAGCTGATTTTAATTAGCAATTCATTTCTTAGGCGTAATAAAGTTGAAAATTTTTTCCAGAAATAGAATTTATATATATACATATATATATTTGAACACAAAATGATTGTTGTTGGGAAATTTTTGCCATTTCGTTTTTTTTTCAGAGGTGTTTAAAAGTGGTCATTTATTGCATTTTTTCACGACCACGAAAGAAGAAATAGACTTGAGACATAAATTTTACATGATTAAGCGCAATATTTTAATTTCATCTCCCAGATTAGATTTTCTGAGATGCTTAAAGAATGATTTTTTTTGTGTGTTTTTCAAGAATTTTTTCTCACCATTGAAAAATTTTTTTTCAATAAATTCTTGGTAAAATAGACCGAGTGCACTTACCTTAATCCATTTAAAATCTGCCCCCTCTCACTTTTACCCTTTTCGAGAGATTTCAGTTGGTATTTCAGCATTTCAAAAATACACTATAAATGGCGTAAAATATATATATATATATATGTATAAAAATTCCTGCAGGAGCTTAAAATAGGTGAAAGAACTCCCTATAAGTGAAATTTTCTTTTAATTTTCGACAAATTCTTCTTAAAATACGTGAAACAAGACTTTTTTTGGGTGACTCTGAAAAATCGTCTGTGGCGGATAAAATTGAAGTATTGCGTTTGATCATCTAAAATTGATGTCCCAAGTCCATTCAGAGTGGCGGGGGGGGGGGGGGGGGGGGGGGGGGGCGTTTCTCAAAAAAAATTCCTTCCTAGTTTCTCAAAAAATTGATAAACCAAAAAAGTGACATTTTTTTGAAACTCCGGAAAAGGGGGAAATGGCAAAAATTTTCCAACAATGATCATTTTGTGTTAAAATATGTGTAATAATTTCATGTTGGGAAAAATTTTTCAAAAAACAATTTTATTCGATTTAAAAAAAATTTTTGATTGAACTAAAAAGTGAATTTTGTTAGTCTTTTGAGGTAATCTGGCAACTATTGTGAAGCTGCTTGCAAATTTCGAAAAAAACAAAAATTCGACCCATCTTAGTGGAGCAACCACCTCTGTAAGAAATAGGCTGTAGAAATTAGATTAGTGACAAGATTAGTCATAAAATTCAATTTGAAGCTACCAGTAGACAGATTGTTCTTATATTACATCTTTTCGTTAATCCGAATGAAATCAACTGATTATGATTGGTGGAAAAAATACTGATAACTTGTACTACGCAATTATGCAATGCGATTCGAAGTATGTGTGTGTGTGTTTTTTTCCCCCTGCTGCAACTATGAATCTAGACGTTAGGGCCATATTACTGGTAGTTTGCACATATAACCTTTATAATAACGTAAATGGCGAATCCTAAACGCTCCCGGGAATTAGTTTCGTATTTTGTACGCCGTTACGGCCACCCAAACAACCAACCAACCAACCAACCGTACTTAATAAAACTTGCAATCACACCTGTGCTCTATTAGCACTAAATCATTTATTTAAGTATCAAGTATACTGTAAGTAGTATAGCCATTCATATGGTAACTACACAGGACACACATACCATCTCCAATGGGTTGAGAACCAGAGACTAGCGAGGTGTATCGCAGTAGTTTAGATACATGCAATAGAATTGCACAAGATACCCGAGTTTGTATTTAATACCCGGCTTTTTCGTATATCGTATGGTTTCCTAAAAAACACAAAATTACTACAAAATTTTTTGAAGGATAATGAAAATCGAAGTGGGAATAATTTATATACTCGTACCAACGATAACGAGTTGTTTAGACAATGAAAGAGACACTTGTACATACGTACCTACTTTATTATAGCATTTAAACATTTGAGAGTTCATATTGCGATGGTGGGGGGGTGGGAGGGAGAACGGTATACCATACCGTAGATATTTAGGTACTTGGTGGTACGTTTAAGGCAATTTTCTAACAAGTCGTGCATTATTAACAATAGCACCAGTACCTGTTTCGTAATATGTATTTTCATGTACTTATATCAGCTAGCTATGTTACATATCGAATATCTTTCCGCATTACAAATGTACGTACCATCGAAGGATGGTGGGAAAAAAAAAGGAGGAAGAAAATAGATAAGGGGGGAGTGAATGGTTTTTTTTTTGTTTCTTTTATAAAACTCGAAACGTCGACGAGAGCTCTCAAAAAATAATTTTTCTCGCGTCCCGTCTGTGCAAAAAAAAAAAAAGAGCTAGTTGTTCGGGTTTGTAAAAAAGTTTTCCATGTTAGGGACCGTAAATGCAGATTTAATAAAGCGTAGTAATTTTTCGTTTTTTCAATTTACTTCTCTCTGTATAGGTAGATAGCTAAAGTACTAAGGTACCTCTTTAGGGAGTTTTTTTTCCCCGCTGCTTTTTCATTCTCGTCAGTTTGCTGGTGTGTTTTTTTTTTCCAGTTACCTTGTTATCGACGTTGTTGAAAGACCGTGAGAGAGAGAGAGAGGGAGAAATAGAGAGAAAGAGGGTAAAATAGTAATGTAAAAAAAAAACAATAAGAAAATTTTGTGCTACGGAAAATGTTGAAGGGTAATTAAGAATTTGCGACGTGATGTACTATTTCCGAGTATAGCAGCAATTTCCTTATGTATAGCATTTGGAAAAACGTATAATTATTAATTTTTTTTCTTCGCCTGCCCTTCGTCGTCGTCGTCGTCGTCGTCGTCGTCGTCGTGTTGTTGTGTTTTTTGGCTCTCTTTGTTAACGAGCTTAGTATAATTACTTAGTAGGTATACCTGAGTTGGGAAATATAAACGAGGAGGCGTTGATAATCAACCAGCTCAAAAAGTACATACTGTGTACCGTAGTAAAACACGATATTTAATAATTATAATTCAGTACGTCTACCCAGGTGAAGCTTTCGTATATAGTAAAATATGCGATGTACGTATTTGTAGGTACTCACTTTTTATAATATAATAAATCAGGCACAATAATAAGCTTATTTGCAATTTGTAAATCATCATGTCCCATTATATCGTGTCGAAATCGACGACCAATCGTTTTTCATCGTAAATGGCGAATCGAGTTGGACAATGGAACGGAAACTCGTACGACGAAAAAATCGCTAACTCGAAAAATCTCACGACGATCTTTGGGCTGGTAATTTTTTTTATTCATGACGATATTTTTCAGCATAAAATTCACACTAGTATTTGAATCATTTTCGAAAATTTTCGCATTAATTTATCACGTACGTAGGTATTCGCGTATTTTGACCAACGGATTTTGGGAATTTCGCGATACACTTCGCGTGTTCGTTACTGGAGCGACGATAGTGACTAGACTTACGTGTGATGATATGCTGGTGAGTCGTTGAGCGTCCGTCGTCGTCATAGTTACCCATCGAAGCTTGCGCTTTATCACTAATTTTTTTTCAATTTTTTTTTTTTCTTTTTTTTTTCGGGTTGGTGATAAGATAGTGTACCAACACATTAACCTTATAACAGTTGCTTTAAACTCATTAACTAATGTAAATTCTGTTATGTATCGGGATCTCCCTCCTGCTCGTCGTTCTGGCCGCCTCGATGATCGTGTTCCGTGGTCACGGATACACGGGCGCAGGGAGGAGATTATTTTTAACACGGTACGGTAGGCGAACGAGAGAGAGAGAACAAGGAAGGTGAGGTTAATTTAGCAGGTGATCGTGTTCCGGGATAATTAGAAGTTTTTCCAACGAAGCTAGATCAATAAAGAAGAGCATAGATAAGATGATGTGTGGGGGTTGGAGAGATTACAAAATTGTATCGCAGAAAGAGAATTTTGTACTGGTGGGTGTGTTCCGTGTGTGTTATGCCTGTTGTAGCTTTGTCAGCATGGTCTGAATAAAATTATGGGTACCTAACTACCTAGTTAGTACCCGCGAGTACCGCAAATATGAGATAGTGAATACCAGTCCCAAAGAAGAGCTGTATTCAACGTGTGGAGTAATTTACCTAAGATGTCGACTAATTTCTCCCTAGTTGAGTCGTTTCACCTCGTAAATTTTATCCATATGTTGGTATCTGTATAGCGTTTACTCGAATGTAGTACCTGTCCAATGATCTTAAGGTCTGTATGTGCGTATAGGGTTGTAAAATATATTTTTTTATGAGCCACGCCAAAAGTAATAGGTTCATTTCATGCATAATATTTATTTACCTTTTTTTAGACACGTTGAACAGCCCTTGAAGGACAACGTATTCTGTATTAAGAAACCACCACCAATATCGATATCAATTTTCAAAGTGTACCTTTATTTGAAGTGGTGGCTAATTGATGCGTGAAAATAAATCTCAATCGTTTATTCAGTTATGGGCTCATTTCTATGTCAAAACCACCCAAACAGTAACTTGAGTATTTCAATTTTTTTTTGTTCAATTCCTCTCAGTGATTTAGTGAAGAAATCATCGTCATTTCGACCTTAACACTTTCGGTGGGGGGGAGGGGGTGACCTTTGCATTTTTCGAACAATCACGATTTTTTGTTAAAATGCTCAACTGTAAAAGTTCATATTTCTAGAATGGTTACACTTGAGATAAATCTGTTTGCGCGGTTTTGTAGGCAATCTGCTGGAGGTTTGGAATTCATGATTGATATTTTGAAAGCTCGCAAATGAGCTTTTGAGATTAAGCTTTAAATTTTCATAATGCGAATAAAGGTTGGAAGTAACCATTAAAGAATCTAAAAAAATTATCGCAAACAGGTCTCTTTATGTTTGTTTTAATCCACGAATTTTCAATCTAGACGGAGTTTGGAGATTTGGTTTTGGTGGCCTGCACAGTGGGATGGGAAAATTTCCGGTTGCCAAAAATCTGAAGCTTGGTCGTTAGAAGTTTTTTGAAGTGTTGAATTTGTTTTTGAAAAAATTTTCATACCCAGATACAAAGTAGAGTGGAGGGAGAGGGGGATCAAAATTCAATTTTGAGCGTTCGGATTTTTCCACTGCTTCCTTCTTCTCTTGTTATGCTATGCGCCAGATTTTCTTGCCACTCTTCGGCACTGTTGTGAAATATTTTTAATTGTTCAATGGCTGGCGCTAAAGTGTCAAAATGTAAGCTTCTCAGTCTTCTGAATTCAATTCCGGCGTTATTTTTTCGAAAAAAAATGCCTTTTGACACCCAACTTGGAATTTTACTTGGAATTGAATTTGGATCCCTCCTCCTCTCTTTTGAACTTTTTCGAAAAAATAACGCCAGAACTGAATTTAGGAGGCCAAAAAACATACATTTTGATACCCCATTCGAAATTTTGCAAAAAATTAAATTTGGCCCTTCCCTTGACCAAATTGATTCAGTGCATTAAAAAACTGTTCAGTGACAGATTTTCTAGTCTTTGACTCCTTGAAATTCTCTCATCTCATAAAACCTCACTATCAATTAGGTATAAGCATAGTTGATTGTGAGTGACGACCTCCCTCCCCCCTCCTCCGGACAGTGGTTTTAATAGCCCTGCGGGGCGTAGAGCATTTCTTAATTTTCGTAAAAATTAAAAAAAAAGGGCAAAGTTAAAGTGACATTAATTCTTATCACTTCTAGAGCTATGAATTTGAATATCGTTTTATTTTTTTAATTGGACCCCTCAAAACGTCTCCGCCATTCCCCTTAATGTGGTCAAAATTCAAAAAAAAATGAATTGGCATATCAATCGTTACTAATTTGAGATCGCCGAGATTGAATCAGGTCTGGATTGAAATTACGTAAGAACCGGGTCTGGTTTCAACTTTGAGGACCATTGCTTTCTTCTCATCGCCCCATCACATAATTTTTAATTCGTTTATTGGGCACGTAAAATTTAAAACGTCAAGTTGCGAGACAAGCGATGTTCAAGCAGGCAACTTGAATTTTTCAGTATTAAGGGGGGGGGGTTCTATGAAAACTGTCAACTACAATTACAAATCTTTCAAACCCAATGAAATATCAAAAATTCTGCTGCTCTTTTCCCCTTGACTTATTTGTAAAATTGTGAACAACGTATCAAAAAGCACTAAAATTTTATGCTGATTGCAAGTATTCTATTTACAATATCGATACTTCTTACCACCAATTTTAGGGTCCAAAGTATGGAAACATGTTATTTTTCAAACTGTCAAACCAATTAAGGATGGTGAATGGATTACCTAGAATTTTCAGACTATACAATGCAAGTTGGCCAGTAATATCTGAAAAGTTGCTGGTAAAAAATGTGACTTCCTACTGCTCTACTGGCCCTTCCCATCGCCCTTAATTTACTCGAAATATAAATTATACTTATTGTATACAATGCTCAACTAAATTATTCTGTACTAGGGGCGAGGCAACATTTTTATCAGTATTTTTCCAAACTATGGGAACCAGCTTGCGCTGGATAGTTTGAAAATTCCAGCTGCGGGTCGATTCATCATTCTAAACTGGCGATGCTGTGTGTAAAATAACAGTTTTTCGAACTTTGGGTCCCATAATAAATGAGGTTTCAAAGAAGTGTCGATATTTTAAGTAGAATATTTGTAATCTACGTAAAATTTCAATACTTTTTGCTGCATCGGTCACAATTTAGTAAGAAAATCACGTGGAACGTAGGGCTCTTCAAAAAGCATTTCAAAGGAGGGTATGGGGCCATTGGATCTTTTTTTTGGATATGTTTGTAAGTCTCCTCTGCCAATTTGCGAGAAATAAAACTGATTAAATAGCAGTATAATGTATTACGAAAATAATTTAACAGTTACCAGCGAAATTAGAAATTTAAGATTTTATTTCACAAAGCGAGACTTCGTTAAATGTAAAGTTGCGCGTATTGAAAATAACCTACGAATGAATGAGCATGCAGATCAAGAAGTATAATGGGAATTGTGACATGAAAATGCAAGCCGAACGCAATTGTGATAAGAGACGAGAAATGGTACAGAAAGAGAAAGAATGTTTGATATGACTAGATAATGAGAGTAGCGAATTATTGCATGTTCAATAACGCATATTCCGAGTATAATAAGCTGGAAAAAACTTCCGTCTAGGTTAAGCTATTATGGCAAAAACTTTTTTATTTTCTCATTCACAATATTTTCTCTCTCATACTGAAGTTTGGACAGTTGAAAAAATTTATTGAAAATGCCCAAAAGGGCTCCTAACGGCAGGCGCAGAAAAATTCACGTCACTTTACTTTCTCCATTCTTTTTTTTTTTTATTTTTACAAAATTCAGGGCTCCTCTACCTCCCAGAGGTATTGGGATTCTATTTAGAAAATTGATTGAAACAAACATAAGAAGACCTAATCATGGTACATTTATCAGATTTATAAATGGTAGCTTTTAACCTTCACACTCATTAAGGGAATTTGAGCTTTCGAAATTTCAACATCAATTCCGAATATTATATGGATTGTGTGAAAAACCACGTGAACAGATTTATCTTAAGTCTAACCAATCTCAAAGTACGGGCCTTCAAATTTGAGCAGCTTGACAAAAAATTTCAATTGAAAATTTCAAGGGTAACCCGTCACCCTTGAAATAATAGAGGTGGTGAAGACGGTGATTCCCTCCCTAAACCACCGGAAAGAAGTTGCAAAAAAAATTTGAGAAAAATTCAAAGACCTAAGTTACTGTTTGGATAGTTTTGACACGGAATTAGCCTATAATCTTTGAGAGCATTTTCATCCCAATTCCACAGAGCAAGATTTTTTGCCTGACGTAGTCTATGATGTTCGCTTCGTTCAAACAGCCTTATAAAAATTAACGTTGCATTTTTATCGTATTTTTCTACCATCTTGAGTGTATTAGAGAGTGTTAATGAACCTAAACCAACATCCCATCGTCAGTCACATGCATAGGACAGGTACCTTCCGTACACTTACACCTACTCTCCTCGTCTATGATATCGCTGTATATTTGGTAGATATATAATTATACTAACGCATGAGATATCGATGTCACAGCATCGTCGCTATACACCTACATCCACTAAAGTGTAGGCAACCAGGTAGGCACCTATATGAAACAATACGCAAAGCTATTCATTAAAATCTTGCGAAACAAAACATTTCATTATTATGTAAATACGCAGATAAAGGTTGTGCGTATAGGCCCAGCTGTAAAACAATGTGAGTTGAACGTATCGCGCACCAGCACCCGTTAGTTATATGTATAATTTATAACGATATTTTTGCACAACACAACCCTCTTCACCCCGCCACCACCGCATCGTCCCTGCTGCCAAAGTTTGAGCGAAAAATATTAAAATGAAATACGTGCATAGATCGTAGCAAAAGCTTTATTTGGATGAAATATCAATATCGATGGTTAGCTCAAATTTCTCTCGAAGTGGCAAAATTTTCAAAAAGATCGGTTCACATTTTTCTTGCTTTTTTTGGAGCTTCACAAAAACTTCAAAATTTTATGTTTGGTACTCTAAAAAAAAAAAAGGAAAAAAAAAAAATTTTTCATCAGCTTGGCGTTTGAAAAAGCCCCCAAAGTGGCCACAAATAGAGAAAAATGTAATCAAAGTTTCAAAAAAATTTAAAAATTGAGGGCTCACTCTGTTCAGGGATTTCTATTCTTGTTTTATTTCCTTTTTCTTTTAGGTCAATGCTGTTTTAAAATTTTGTTGTACGTATCGTCCAGTTTTGAAGAAACTCGTTAAAATTCATCGACAATTGGATAAAAAATTGACAAAAATATGTACTTGAAAAATGCAGAAAATTGATTAAAAATCACGAAAAAAATTATGAAAAATGTTGAAAAACAGATGGAAATTGGCCGAACATATGGAAGAAATTGTTAAAATTCATTGAAAATTGATCCAAAATCGTTTTAAAAAATGTTGAAAATTAGCTGAAAATTGGCATAAAACATGGCAAAAATCGTAAAAAATTGAGAAAATTGACCGAAATTCGTAAAAAACAATTGAAAATTGAGTAATATTTTAACGTGATTTTTGATAAATTTTCTGAATTTTTAAGCAATTTTCGATGATTTTTAACGAAGTTATTCTACACTTTCGGTCGTTTTTCGCATCTTTGTCAACATTTTTTTCACAATGTTTGATCAATTTTCAGTGATTTTCAACGATTTTTCCACATTTTAAGTCTATTTTCACCTAATTTTCAACATTTTTTCGTGATTTTTGATCAGTTTTTGATGACTTATAACGATTTTTTTCAGATGTATGTGGGATTTAGAGGGAAATTAAGCATAAAAATAGACACTGAACAGATGTTTTCGAGAGGAAATTGAAAAAATCATACTCCTAATCTTACTGGCACTTAATAAAAAAATAATTAGACCTTATCTCCCCACCACAAAGGAAACATATGGAGCCTCCTCCATTGGAGAATTCCTTACCACACCACGCCTTACATTACGTGAAATGAAATAAATATCGAAATGACGGATCAAATTATGGCCATTCAGTTTACGATCAAAAAGACCGAATAAAAAATGAGTGTGGGTATGAAACATAAACAATCTAATTATTCAAGTTGACACAGGGCTTCCAAATTGCTGAGCCTGCTCCTGTCTCCTTACCAAAAAAACTAATGAAATAAGAATATTTTTAGCCAGATTTTCCATGTCATATTATCAATGAAAACCAAGCTATTACAGTCTATCGACTTACGACGAATGATTGGAGTGGAGATATCAGAGATATCAACAAAATCTGTTTTGAGGTCCTAGAAAACCATTACGATCATTTTTGATCGTGTCAGCTATTCGTTTTTATTTCTTTACCCCCCCCCCCGGCTGAAATCATTTACTCTGCTCGATACTGACCAAAATCGCTCTAATTTGGTCCCTATTGATCTATTTATGAACCAATTGGTCCTATACATTTGGTCAGCAGAGCACGCCTGAATATGCTGGCACATAACCGGTGAAAGAAAAATTTGCATTCTTTTAATCGTCGTTCAAGTAACCCATATCTGTTGTTGATCGTTTTACACGTGCCTCACACACTTCAATCCGATGACAATTTAAACAATGTTGTATTGAGAATGGTAAAGTTTGAATAACGACGCTATAGACTGGGATAAACTTGACCGTTGAACATTTTCGTTATTCTAATACGAATAGGTAAATATTACAAGGATCAAATAATCTACCTGCTACTTATACGTACCTAACGTACTACCTACCTACGTTGCTGGATACGTATGTCAGTAATTTTATAATACCTGTGTATGGTCGCGAGTATACTTAGGTAGATTGAATTTTACGCTCGACTTGTAAAATAATCTTCTTTTCTTGACGCAAAAAAGGTTTATTTGAATTTACCTCGGATCTTGGGTGTAAAATTAATTTAATTATTTCCCTGTGTATTCGCCTTCATAATTAAGAAGATTAAAACATGTTAAATGAATAAACGAACGCGCGCTGTAGCCTCGCTAGCTAGCTAGATATACTACAAAGTATACTCGTATGTAGTAACTTAGTATAGCAAGTTGACAAAACTCTCATAAGGTTATATAATTTTCTCTCGACTCTTGTGTACGCACGAATAAACGACTGGCGGGTGAAAGAAGGTTGAAGAAGGGGGGCAGCGGAGGGGGCTAGAACAACGACGAGGTGACGAAGTATCGTAGCCATATTCTTGGCATAACGACGACAACGACGACGCCAAAACGAACGTACGAACGAACGAACGAACCAACGATAGAAAGGTGTGTATAAAGGTTAAAATGATAATAGGGGTGAAAAAATTACCCTCTTTTGTTCCTGCTGTAAGCTTCGTTTGGTATCTCCGCCACCCTTCTGCTTTATCGTGACACGCGAAAGGAGCAAAGTGCGATGTTATTGTATTGTATAAGCGTGAAAAAAGCGCTAAAACTACACACGTCGAATATCGAATACGCATCCCCGTCAGCCCGTAGCCCGCAGACCTCCGAACAATTTAGTAAATTGTTCAGCAAGTTGTAAATCTAATAATGCGTTTTGTTGATGAGTTAAACATCGCCACGCCGCCGTTTCGTCGATGGCTTTTTAATGGAGTCGAATCACGCCACAGGTGATACGATTGACGACGCGAAGTCAGTCACAGTGCCATAGCGAGTGCTTGGTAATATGTATGAAGATGAGAGAGGTTGTAGGCAGAGGAGGATAGGAGGCGCTGAACAATTTTGTTTAAATTTTATTACTTGTACTAAAACTGTGGTTATGTGACCACGAATTTTATCCAAAATTTTTCGCGCAAATTATGAAAAATGCATGTTGATATTTTTTGAATTTTTCTCCTCCATACCCTTGTTTTATTTCGTGGGGAGGGGTGGGGGACAGAAAAGAGCGAATAACTTGAGTGGGCTAAGGACCTCGTGTGATTGTTATATGATTATATAAAGAGCTCACAGAGATCATATCAGTTCGTTACTAATTTTATATTCAAATTGAAGGAATTTAGAGATTATTGAACTGTTTTTTAGCCTGATTTTCTATGTCACGTTGCCATTGAAAATCAAACTACTACAGTACATCGACTTGAGGCGGATGAGACGGAAATTATCAACAAAATCCGTTTTGAGTTCCTAGAAGAACATTGCAACCATTTTTGGCCATGCCAAATATATAATTTTAGTTGTTTTTCTCTCGAAACTATAATTCATTTGCCCATCTCGATACTGACCAAAATTGATCAACTTTGAGAAATAGGCTTACATTGGCGGTGGATTTGATATTCTGGTGTGGAGTTGGCTTCAAAGTCAAAATTTAGTTATGCTCCAGTGGGGGGGGGGGGGTTGCTGATGGGCTAAAATCGCAAAAAACGTTTTTTTTTTGAGCTGATCGATGGGAAATTCATTAACATATCCAAAATTCAACCTCCTAGGTAAATTGAAAGGGGAGATATGAGGGGTTTTCTTCTTTTTGACCTGAAAAATGAGAGGTTCTTCCCCTATCAATCTTCCAAATCGAGCTAGGAAGTTTAAATTTGGTATGTAGACTTAGTAGGGACCATAGATGTTCCTTTTGTGAGTTTCAACTTTTCTGCCGCTTTGCATCCTCTAATTCAGTTTATGAAATGTAAACGACGAAGTCCAGAAAAATCTGCATGAAAAAATTGAAAAAATGTGTGACAGCTAACAGAACTGAGGGCCGAATTCTTGTCAAAGAATAAGCCTGGCTTGACAAACTCTTCGAAGTGCGAGGAATTATTGATGAGAAGAAGTACTAATGAATGATTTGGAAAAATTAGAATAAATTATCAAAAATCTAAAAATTTTGCAATAAATATTTCCGAAATGCATAATTATTGTACATTTTACAGATATTCTACGCAATGTCTTCATCAACCACCCCCCCCCTACTCGGGTCCTATTGGTGTTTTAAGTAAGATGGATTTCAGAAACATGTTCAGCAGATTCAAAAACATATATTTTAAAACTTCACACAAACTTTTTAAAAATTTCTGTGATTTGACACCCCTCCCCCCTTCGGCTGATATCAGATTTTCGGCAAAATTAGCTTTAAAACCATGTTTAGAAGGGACAAAAACATATGGTTTGATACATGTTTCATTAATTTACAAATTTTTGACACCCCCCCCTCCGGTACCTTTTGAGTTTAGGATCAAAAAAATACAAAAACGGAATCAGTACCTCGAATAATCCCCATACTCCCAATTTCAGAATTTTGGCCATCTAGAATTTCTCAGGAACCAGTGTGCGTCGTTGGCTCGCAGAGGTAATAATTCCATAAAATTTTGAATTTTCATAATTGTCTTCTTTATTTAAAAAACTCTCGAAATGGCAATCCTTCTTTGCTCAAAAATAGTACACTTTAAAAAATTTTTAGTATAAATTTCAACTTGCTTCTGGTTGCAAATTTCATTCAGGTGGTGCAAGTGCACGTTTGCACCGCCATCTTCGTTAGTCAATGCGAATAGTCTTGAAAAATTCATGAAATTCAATTTAAAGTAATCGATAGATTCTCGTTTTATAATTATCTGTGTGGATCGACGTGTATCGTTATCTTGAAAATCAATGGTACTGTTTTATTGATGATTTGAAATATGTAATTTTTAAAATGAAACTAGAATCGGGGTATGAAGAAGCTGAACTGACGCGTGATTTGTGATATTGCCGTCGAAATACGAGAAACATTTCAATTCGGCGATAAGCCAATCATTTTATTAATCTGAATACCTGTTCAGTATTCAAGCTGTTCACTTGTTGAAGTTTTAGTATTTTCATAAAAGTAAACATGGTTGTTGTGGTACAATGTCTCGAGGGTACGAATCCGAGGTTTTTTTCTTTTCAATCAACTTTTTTTTGGTATTGATTACAATCTTGCAGAGTAATTATTTTGTTTTTCCGCTTCCAGCGAAATGTAGTGTCGATTTCGTTGCCATCATTGAGCGATGGTTTTATTTAATTCGTTTTTCATTTTTTGCTTCGCATTTTCCTATTTTTCTTATTTACTTACTTATTTATGTTTTCATTATTTTTAATGAGATTCTTTGAAGTACTTCAGGTATGATTTTCCGCTCGGTTCGTTTTCTTATATCATCCAGATTCAGTAGCTGTTGCGGTTAACATGAGTTTGTAATTCTGATCAAAACGTACTCGTGCGTCTAGTTGTTGAATATCAACGTATCAATTACACGAAATACACTCGATAAGTTATGTTTAAATTTGTTTGTTCGTTATAAGGTATCTGCTGCGAAATTTTACAGCTTCATTGGAATCGACTGGTGTAACATGAATTACATGAATAGGTACACTTTACGTAGGTAGCAGCAGCCTATTTGGATTTTCTTATTTTGCGACTGTTGCTTGTTCCTCTATAATTGTCAAATTAAACCAACAAATCTTTCAAACAGCCTCCTACATTCGCAAAAGAAAGCTTACAATGTAACCTACGTACGCCTTTGTAAGGGTGAAACGAAATTAAAAATAATCTTATAAATGGAACTTCCGCCTTGAAAACTGCACCAGAACGCGACGTTAAGAATGATTGTGAATTTATGCCATCGTAGCAGGTATATAAAGGTAAAAGGTATACTACCTACGACGACGACATTTGCTATACCGTATAGGTAAAGATATTTGCTGCCGGAGAAAATGATTCTGAGTAGTTGTGGGCTCGAATGCGGGGGCGACTATAAAACAAATTCAGGCCATTAAATAATGAAACAGTAAGACAATTTTTAACGTCGTAGTCGTCGTCGGTGATAAATTTCCAGGGTCTTCGATGTTCATCTTCGATCTATTTGACCCTTGCCCTACCAGCTTGTTTAGCTATATCTTTTTTTTTTTTTTGTTGTTGTTCTTGGAGTAGGCCTAATGTAACATTTAATAATTAAATTATTTCAAGCATATAAGTCTATTGTTTTTTTATAACTTCGATGTTATGAAACATGACTCAATTTTAGCAGCCAAACTCCAATTAACTCGGTGTAATATTTTTTTTTAACGTGGTAGTCCTTGGTTGACCAAATTGTTGATATGGTATTTTGCTGATTACTTTGTATGAACGGCGGTAAAATTTTTCTACGTCGTAGAGAAGCCTTTGATGTTAATGATAAAGTTGAAAATTCTTTCGTAGTGGTCGCACATTATGTCTAGTTTTAGTAGATATTGAAAGAGTGGAAAATTCCGAGAATTTGCACCTTGTTGTTTTCGTAGCCAACTTGCTCTGCAACTTTGCTTTTGAATTTTTTTTTTCATCGTTGAAAAAATTTGCAGTTTCATAGGATTTCTTTGCAGCGAGCCTCAATTAATGGTGAAAAATATTATTCTTCTGCAGTGATCATTGCCTTCTATTATCATGACCGAGTTGATTTTTCATTCGATTGTTCGTATTGTAATTTTGATTTGCTGCCTGTTCAGTGAACTGATTAGTATAATTTAATTTAACAGATTAATTATACTTAACCGTCAATTTAAATTAAAAGCAAAGCGAGCGTTCTTTTGCGAAAAGTATAAAGCGAAATTTTACTTCTGGAATGAAACGAGTTAGTGTTACACACATCTGAGTATTATTCAACTACCTAGTACCTGGTATCTATCAACAGTATTACTATGCTAAAACCTAATTATTAATTATCCCTCGAAGATGAGAAAATTTACGAGCGACAAATTTTCACTTCTGGTTGGACTAACGTCAAGTGAAGGATAAATACCTACCCCTTTGATACTCGTTGGCACGCGAAAAAAGATTACATTAAAATTTAATTCGTCGGTAATCGTCGTCATCGTCGTCGTACTCGAGCATTATTATCGTATATACGATTATACTACTCTTCAAAACACATTTTTACGAGCGTATTATCTTTAATGAGAATCGCAGCATAAGCAATTACTCTCGTTGTATCGATGCACACGACAGGAAATTACATGGGTACTTATACCGACTTTTCTTTCTTTATTTTAAACGTGAAGGGGTACCTTAGCTGTAGCTACTTGCACCTTTTATCGAGTCGTGTATGTTTAGCACCGCACTGACCCACACTCATCCACCCAGTTCCTTGAAGAAGTCGCTGTGTTTCGAAAATCAACCCAGAAAACTGTCTCAAATCTTTGTTTAGCGTAATTTTTAATCGCATAAGGGGGAGGGGGAGGTGAATGCTATAAATATATAGAAAGGTGGATCGATTCTCGCAAATTTCGGAAAGTTCAAATGTACCCTTCCCAGCGTTAGCTCGTAGCTATAAAAGTACGAAAAATTATAAAAATTGTTAAAAGAATTGTTTTTAAAAAATTTATCAAAAATGTTTGTTTTTTTTTTATTTAATTTTTATTATACTGGGCGTGTATAATTTCAAGATTTTTACGCCCAGTGTTGAGTAGATTGGGAAGGTGGGAGCTTAAATTTGGTGGCTCAGGTTGAGTCTGCTGATTAGTAGGAGGATTTTTTTCATTTCAGTTAATGATCTGGGGCTGTGAGTTAGTTTAGTATGACCGATTCTAAGGCGAGTGATGATTATTTCTTCTGAACGATTTA
>FIZR01013339.1:0-38987 GCA_900060175.1 Ferrisia virgata | reverse complement strand
TACTTAAGCAAAAAAAAAAAAACACTAAAAAATATTTTTCTTTTTTTCTTTATAAATAAAAAAAAAAAAAAAAAAAAAAAAAAAAGATAAAAAAAATAAAGAACGAGGAAAAAAAACAATAAAGTATAGTGAGAAATTGAAAAAAGTAAATCGTTCGCATTCAAAATGTACACGAATCAAACGTAAATAAGTATCGAGGAAGTGTTGAGCTAATTCAGTGACACAAAAAGATTGATCTTCAATCTTGAGAAATAAAGAAAATAGAAAGGTGGGTAGAAAGGTGGGTATTTTCCATTAAGAATTACGGATTTCATCTAAATACACGATGCAGAATTAAACGAAGAAACGTACTTGGTCATTAAAAGGTTGTGAATTAAAGTGCAGGTATTCAATTCAGTAGATAATATTCAAGTAAGTATATTCACTCGAACGAATACAGAAAATTACTTTTTTATGTGCATAGTCGAACTAGTTTTCTTACCTTTTCTAATCGAACCGCAAGATGTAGGTAAGTTGCACTTTTATTTATGCTATGTAAATGGTCCCGACAATTTTCACACCTTTTATAAAACCGTAACTACGCCAGATAAACTCGATAATTATAAAGAAATTCGAAATTTTACGAATAGAAAAAACATTGAAATAGAAAAAATGATATTAAAAAAATTTTCGATTTGAAGCTTATAATTTTTTGTGTGTTTTGAAATACAGAAGCGCGCGTTGCATGCGCGAGTATAGGTAATAAAAAGGGGTGAGACTAGTATTCTCCAACATCTATGAATTATAAAGGTTTCATTCAGTCGTGATACGAACCTTATTGTATTTCAGGTGGTCTCGTCTTAAAGCGCCGTCTGGGGCTGTTGCGCCCTTTCAAATTTTATTTCGCGATAACGTAAAATTTTTTATAACTGCATTTAAATGCATTCAGTGCAATTACCAGAAATTTTCATCGGTGTTCATTTTTTTTGCGTTATTTATTTTTAATTTATTTTAACATGCTTGTTGGAAGTAATACACAAATCATGAAGCTTAGGTAAGAATTTTTTTTAAACGAAAATTTTTTTCGTTACGATAAATAAAATAATATTTTGCTATTTGTTTTTTTCTCTTTATATTTTTAAAAAAACGAAATGATTCGAATTGTGAAATGTACGCGTACTTGTTAGTATACTATATTTATTATTTGCCTTGCGAGAAACATTGATCCTGTTAAAATTATGATTTATTTACCATTTGGTGGTAAGGCGGAATCTAAATTACATTTACACGATCGCGGTAACTTGATATTGCTATAACGAACATCGTTTATTAGATAAACCTTTGAACATGCGAATAATCTCGGGTACACTTGTATCGTTATAAATAAATTTATTTTAATCGTCAAATTTAAAATAAAACCGTCTCACAGGGTGATCGTAAAGTACTAAAATGACGCTCGGTTTTATAAAAATCATAAATATAAAACCTCGTTCCACCATAGTGCATCATCTCTAAACTCGCGAGTATTTTTTTCTTATTCAAATACCTAATAGCAATATATTTCGTTTATATTTTTTTTCAGAAATAAAATAAAAAATAATAATACGCGATAATTTTTAAAATGAAAATAAATGAATTGACTGGTGAGCATAACCTAACGTAATATTTCTCGCCAAACGAATCCTACCAATAAATAAAAAGGTAATACACTTCAATAATGAGTAGAAATTTTCCCATAATTGTCGTGTTTATTTTTTAAAAAAGAAATTCCGACCGATAAAATGTACAATATACATCTAACATCTACAAGGGTAACCTATAAGTCGCAATGAAAGCACACGTTAGAGGATCATAACACATGCTATGCTACCAGAATATAGCTTTAATAAAATTTAATCGTACTATCCATATAAATTGGAGCACCAGTATACTACTGTAATAAAAAATTCGTCTAATCGCTTAATAAGATGGCTTAACGATATTTTACAACTTCCAAAACCCATTTTAATCCACCAAATCCCATCTTAATAAGCTCGAAACAAAGAATTTCATAGTCAAGTAGGGTTTTGGGTTTTTTTTTTTTTTTGTTCCATACCATTTTGACAAATTCAATGCTAGTCCCAAGTCTATTAAAACATTATCGATAAAATGTCCGGAAAATTTATAGATGAAATTTCACACGATCTAAAAAAAAAAAGAATAGAAGTAGAAAACGTCAAATTCGGAAGCGTAAAAAATTAAAAATTGATTGAAAGTTTGATATAATAAATATTTGTACTTGTATCTATCTACCTACCTAGCTAGGCTACGAGTGTGAAATTCTTTTTTACAAGAATGAACATTTTTTATTGAAATGTTTCTTCGGCTGAAAAAAATACACCATGCGAGATACATAGTATATCTATACCCCTTTGTAATTTTCAATCAAAGTTGAAATTACTTACAGTAATTCTTAAGCGAAAAAAAAAACATTATATATCCAAATACTTAAACTGCAAAGAAAGTTTGTTATAGATCATGAAACATTGAAGATTAAATACATATTACAATATTCCATGTAATTATTTCAGTAAAAATTTTCGAATAAAAAAAATCTCCAGTACGGATCAAAAGATGAAAAATATTTTTACAAATAGATACGCCAACTAAGTAGGCAGCTAGGTACTTCGAAATACACATAATCAACTCTGATTGGATATTCTCTTTACTTGGATTATTATTTTGAAATTATACCGATTGTTTTTGATAGAGTGGATACCATATACACGTAACAAATTTCTATTACTTGATGGTAGCTCTAAGGCAAAATCAATTGATACTCCTACAGGCGATTTGGTATACTCATTTTATCGTATCGGCTCAAACATCCATTACGAAAATTATTTCAACTTTTGAAACTTGGAAGGGTGTCTTTCAACATTATGAACCAGTGCCTTAACGATGCTTTGCGTAATAATTTCACGCCTTGTCGCATTAGCAAAATTCTCATAATTTTTTACACTAGAAAGGTAGGTAGGTAGGTAGGCTTTATTCACTACAAGTAGATACCTACGTCATCATCTGATACAATCTCGATAAAATAGTCTATACGTTGGTTATTTTTCAGTCAGCTTGTTTTTTTTTTTTTTTTTTTTTTTTTGGTCAGCTTTTTTTTTTTTTTTTTTTTTTTTTATTCGTCTCGTGTCTCAGCACTCTGTTGTATGTTACGATGTAATCGAGCGAATGTCATTTTACTTATCAATTATTATCAATTCGATAGGAAAATCTAGGTGTACGGTCGAGATTTGAGAACGTCGCATCGTTGAGTAATTTTCAAAATGACAGGAATAATAGGTTATCTTATCTGAACATAATTTGCAAATGGTAGCGTCTAAAAAGGTCATTAGTAAGTCTGCTAAGTAGGCTAAAATAGATTCAATCTTTATCATTTCGCATTCATTTTCTCATCTTTATAGTAAGTCTTTGATGAGCTGATTTTTCAAGGCAAACATCACTTCGGTGATCGTATTACTCGATTTGGAGGTTTTTGGACAAAAGAAATAATATCAATAAGAAAATAAAAATTCAAAAATACTCGTATCTTAATTGAATATTCGAGTGGAATAAGTTCATATATTTCACCTTTTTTTTTTTTGCCAACCAAGCACATGTCTTCAAACTTGTATTTAATAATATTTCACGAAACTTGTAGGCTCATAGTTCTACCGAAAATAATAAATATGTAGCAGATACAGAAATTATGAGGCCTACAACAAGTATCAGCAAACTTGTTTTTTTCTTCAACCTCCTTCCGTTCCTAATGATGGATTTTTGTGACTTTATTTACTCCTTTGCGTACGAGCGATTTCAAAAATTCAGAACTTAAAAATTTTTTATTGATTGGAAAAATGCATTTTTTACGATTTTTGACACAAGTTAAAAGAAATTTAAACAAATAAAATATATTACTTTTGGTCAATTTCCACAAAATAATATACTTTTCACGACTTCTACGACTGATTAGACACACCGCACTCCGAATTGAAAATTCTAAATCTCGAACTATGTAAAAATGTCCTTTTTAGGAGTTTGTAAACATTGATAACAATTCGAAAAGGATCTCCAAACAGTCCAGTCAAATTAGCACAAAAAGTGACGAAGTAACGAAAAAATTGGCGACCAAAATTTTTTTTCAGACGATTGTAGCACACTACCCCCAAAATAACATATCCAAAATCGGATTGGTGTTTCGTCCCCAACATCCACATTTCTACTCCAAAAACAGATTTTTTACCAATGACTTTGCCTAACTTTGTTCCTAAACGCGATAGAAGAAAAAAGTCCGATCAAGAAATTTAACTAGTCAAATTTCCAATAAAAAAGGTTTCTACATATTTTTTTCGAAAATCGACTGAAACATTTTAAAATCAGTTTCAAAAGGACGCGTTATGCGCTAACGTGATGTTCCGCGTAATGTTTCGGTCGCGTCGCGAGAGCCAGCCGCGAGCGTTCGTAGACACGCGGGCTCAATTCTCTTTCCGTATACTCAAACAAATTACATGGACTAATTGCCATGTTACCTTATGTTAATGTAATTACTGTTTGAATGAAGACACAATATGCGTGTAATATTTTAAAATCACTTTAATTTTATCAAACGGATTTATTCTCATCGTAGTTTTCACAACAATCTGACACTGGATCATTGATATTCTCTTCTGATTCAACATCAAATCGAATATGGAAGATAAAATTGAAATAATGCATTTAACTATCTAAAATTGACGTCCTACATTTATTTTAGGGAGGGGAATTTCTCAAACACATTTCTGTCATATTTTTTCAGAAAATCTTGGAAAAATGCAAAATGTGACATTTTAAAAAAGGGGTTATGGAGAAAACTTGCTACCAATGATTACTTTTTAAGTTTAAATATGTGTTATAATTCCATTTTTAAAAGAAATTTCAAGAAACAATTTTTTGAAAATTTTTGAACTTTGAGCCAATTTTATAGATTGAAAAAATTGAGTTAAAAAGCTGGAATTTTTAGCACATCATTTTGAAGTCATTTTGCAACTATTGCGACTGCACCGTTTGCAGATTTGCAAAAAAAGTGAAATAATTCAGCCCGCGTGTCTACGAACGTTGCTCGCTGGCTCTCGCGACGCGACAGAAACATTCCGCGGAACATTACGTTAGCGTAAAAGCCTCCTTTTTAAACTGATTTTAAAGTGCTTCAATCGATTTTCGAAAAAAATATGCAATAACCTTTTTTATTTGAAATTTAACCAGCTACATTTTTTGATGTGACTTTTTATCTCTATCGCGTTTGGGAACAAAAATAGACAAAGTTATTGGTAAAAAATCTGTTTCTGGGGCAGAAATGGGGGTATTGGGGACGTGGCACCAATCCGATTATTGCCGATTTTGGATATGTTGTTCTATAATCCTGCATAGTCTTCCATGAAATAAATTTTCATTAACCTTTCTTTTTCAAAATAAAAATATAGCAATACAAAAAAAATTAAAAATTATTCTCTCGTAATATGATTTTTTTTATTAAATTAATACTTTTAGTTGGAAATTTTGCCCATTCTGAAATAAAATAAAAAATAAAAAAAAATCACAGACAAGTGTGGCTTTTTTAATATAATTTTCATCAGTAGCGTAGCAAAGAAGGAAGGAATGAAAGAACGTTTCTCCGGGTGGCAAATTTTAGAGAATGACAAAAGTTGAAGTACTTCGATGGCCGGTTAATGATTTAAGTAATAATTTAATAATTTTCAAAGTGCGCCTCCTCATGAATTTAAATCGTTTGAATATATTAATTTCATCAAAATTTCACCCTTGTTTTACTCGGTCAACTTGGTATATCTTTGTGGCCGAAAATAGAAAAAAAAATTACAAAAATACTCCAAGAAATGTAAAATGGTCAACTTTTTTAGAATTTGAAATTTCTAAAATTTTTGATACTCGCTTTGTTCGAGCACCACTTATTCTCCTATTGTTCTCACGTCTTGAATATTGTTGACGAATTTGAAAGGGAAGGGAGTTGGTATAGGCGGAGATGGAATTGAAATTATGAGGAGAGAGAGGCTTCAGTACCTCCATGTAATTCCTAAAAAAAAAAGATGATATGTGGGTTTTCTTGTTGATTTTCTTGCTTTTAACCCTTCTGTTCATATATGAGGAGAAAATTTACTGCTGAGTACGAAGGCAAAAATTTTACAAAATACCAGGAATGAAAGATTGAAAAAAAGGTATTGTTGATTTTTGAATTTTTATGAGAATAAGAGGGGACTAATTCAGTATTGGGGAAAGTAGTGGCTTGAGCCCTCCCATGCTCACCCTCTTATTACTAACAATGGGGGGGGGGGGTTGCATCCACGCGAGTCGAAAAGGCGACGTTGGAAAAGTTCCTAGGACGAAAAATTTCTAGCTAAACCACTGATTTTTACAAAATTTTTGAGTTCAAAATACTACTTTTTGGGCTGAAAAGTACAAACCTAGCAAAAAGCGCTTCCAGGATCTTCACTAAATCCATAAATCAAATTTCAGCCTTCCAACTCAATTTTGTGCGGAAATATACTCGGGACAAATTGGAAAATTGCAATAAATAAACTCAACCTAACCTAGCCCAACTTTTTTTTGGTGCACCCAATCCATAAGCCAACATGGGTAGGGATAGTCTGTAGTACTTAAACCCATTACCCCAGTACCATGGTGTAATCTAAGAGGATTATCAACCTGGGCTAAAAACTTCCTGCGCGTTTCAGGAGGATAAAACCATGACCGATTCAACGAAGCAACAGCTCCGCAAAATTACAATTATAATTAAGACGGGCTTAAACTTAAACTTACGTGATTGATTACAGAGAATGAATTTTGCATAATCAATATTAGCTTACAGTCAGTAATGATGGCTTACTATCGATAAGTATGCCACTGGGGAATCATATTTCATGATATAGCAAGCTCAAAGTTCACTGGAATATATGCTGCCACAAGCGCGAAGCCTTCTTCATCACAAGTCTCAAGTCTCACCTGGGGGAGGCCTCTTCATTCATGTGACGGGGCCATCCATTTTTGCACATAGGCAATGTCATCATGAACCTCACCTGACCTAACCAAAGATATCAATTTTTCGGGACTGTAAGCGAGTGCGATGAAACTGAAAAGTTGAAGCTCCCAAAAAACATAAACTAAATTTTTATGGCAAATTTTAATCAACTAGCTCAATTCGGAAGCGGTTTAATGCAAGTAAGCGACTTTTTTTAAGGTCTAAAAGCATAACATCCTCGGTATCGCTCCTCCTCATTGACATAGAAGACTAATATTCGAATATTTTATACAGGTACAACTTTTAATTCTCTATCGATTGGTTCAAAGACGAATAGTTTTGAGATCTTTACCCCTCAGCATCCTCCCCTCCAATTTGGATATAACTGAATATTGACCAAGATTATTTCCACTCGTGTGTATTTAATTTGTCGCCGATCTAAGCCCACTGGTTGAATTTTAACGATTTTTATCGATATTGAGCCCAGTGAATGATGCTAGTGTTTGTGAAAAATATCAAAAAAAATAAATATCTGACACGCTTGAAAATACTCTTGATGATTTTCCAGGTCCCTAAAACGCATTTTATTGATAGTTCACCTCCACCTGCATCTGCCGTCGGTCGATAACGGTTTTCGTTGACAATATCGCATAAAATATCTGGCTTAAAATGCAAAACAAGAACGACAGCATTTTTGAAACATTTTGATGAACTTTTTGAAATTTATAAAGTCCTTATCTAAGCTAATCTCCCTTTTTCCCTTCACTACTTAACCCTACCCAGAGTACCCATAAACAATTTGATTTAAATATTTTAATGGTAAGAAAAGTCAACTAAGATAATTCGTCTTAAAACAGTAGATACGAGAACGCAATCATCAACTTGAATAATGGTTTAAGAAACCCAGTCTGATGATTCGGCTTCTATGAAATTTTCGTCATACTTCAGAGAAAGCAGGCTGAAATCTTATTGAAAATCCAAACAGTCGTTACGACCCTACAAAACAAATCAAAATTCTTTAAAATCGTAAAATACGAGATGATCGTCAACGAGAGCCGAACTCACAACTTTTCATGAACGAAGGTGTCGAGGCAAAAAAATAAATGGAACAAAAGAAAACAATTAAAATGGTGTTAATTTTTTAAATTAACGTTTAAAATTCAACGTATTTTCGTATCTACAAATATAGCTCGATTCGGATGTTTTTCCAAATTGAATTAAATATTCTAGTTAGAGTGGGTGTATTAAAATTATTCATCTCGACCGAGATTAAACAAAGACACCCTCTATTTTACAGTTACAAGTGGCCGTCTTGGAAAAATCGTCGTTAAAAAAAAGGTTCGTAGGTAGGTAGATGAAATGTTCGTGATTTTTTTTTTTTCCTCGAAACGTAACATAAAGTCCAAATAAGCTGAAAAGTGAAGAGTTATTAAATAAAGCTAAAAGTAGTAAGTAGGTATGTGATACGGTTGTGATATGATAATTATTTTTTCTACACCGTTAGGTACATACAAGAGTACAATCCTTTTGAATTTTATTTGTCGCAAAATACTACAATTTAGATGAGAAATTAGGTGAAAAATTAATTAAAGTGGAGATCAAAAGGGAAATTGTTAAGGTAATAAACCAGTACCGAAAAAAAATAATAAAAAAAAAAAACGCTTCGATGGTGTTTTTAATTTCGTGGTATCCCAGGGTCAGTTATATACCTACACCTAGACCTATACGTATAATAAAATATATTTACCAACCTACCTATCCATCTACCTACGTAAGTTGGTGGAGAAATGGTGGAAAAATTTATTAAAGTACGTCATGCCATGCGACAACATAGTAGGTTAGATGCATCTACGTATTTGCAATTTTTTTACTTAATATTACGCGAATTTTCAATTAAAATTGTCTCTCTAGTTGATCGAATCACCTTTGGCAATAATGCATCTTATATTTACCAAGTACTCGAATCTTCCAACGCCGATAAAGATGCCAACAATTATAAAAGAAGGTACGTGAAACTGAGAGTAAAAAAATTATAACGGGTAGAGAATTTCACTGCCTACAGCTATTGATATAAGTTCACTGGCGCAAAATGTAATTAGTTTGTGTGGGCATAGGTAATGCGCACGTCAGATACCAACATGATAATATTTCAAACATTGCGATAATTCAGTTTAATGCCTATTAGGGCTTCGCATTAACCATAGTTTAACCCCTTCGTATACTCGCCTGTTTTGAAATTCCAAAAATTTAAAAAAAAAACTAACTTACTCGTACATAAATTTACAATATACTACGTTTTGTAAGCAGAACTGCAAGCGTTTTGCGGTTAGCTACGTTATCGTCAGCGGTTGTCTTTTTCCCACTCTTCGAGCTTCCCCCTTCCCTCCCCCCCCACTCTTACGTACTTGCTTCGACAAAAATTCGCGAAAGAATAAATTCTGAACGATTTGAAAGAAAATTGACGTTGACGTAAAATAAAAATTGGTATAACGTGGTATTTTTCAGCAGCGATGTACATTGTAGGTACGCACACGTAGGTACATACGATACGTACGAATATAACACAGTGTAGCAGGTATAGGTATATAAGAACCATCGTGAAAAATGAAAACTACTACGTGAAAATTATATATAAAATATAATGACGGAAATGTAACCTGTATAAGGGGAGGAAACGGCTGGCGAAGTTGGCTGACAAAACTTGTTAATTAAATTATAGATTCTGAAGAATATTATGCATAAATTTCGTTACCTACCAGCTACCTACCTACCTATCTTCGTTACGTGGATAAAAATTTGCAATCCCATAGAAGAAAAGAAACGAATGATTTATACCTTCGAGGCTAACGATGAAATAAATTTAATGGCAATTCTCAACGTTTTTCGTTTCAGCCAAATAAATTTCAAAAACTACCTACCTTCGGGCAGGAAGTATAGGTACCTATATGCCGGAGGGAAGCCGCAACCGGCCTGCGATTCTGATGAAGTAGCATAGCACACAGGAAAATTTTACGCTTAATTTATATCTACAACTAGATAAGTTCACAGGATAAGCGAGCGAAAATTTTTTTCCCCCATTTCGATTTGTATCTTTACATTATTCGAGATCAATGTGCCGTGCACACAGTGTAACCTTACATGCACCTACGTATGTACTTTTTAGGGTGGATTGAGAAAAAAAAACCGTACCCTGAATTTTGACCAAACTCACATAGGTGGTTGGCTTTGAGTTGAAAATCCACCATATAAAATTTCGTGACACCCACTCGAAGCTGTGTGGAACTATGGGTCCTCAAAGTGAGATTACTTCTGGAGAAAAAAAAACGATTTTTTGTCACTTCACGTTCTAAAAATGGTATATAAACTTCATCATGCGGCTGAAAAAGTGCGATTTGAATCCCTTATAACCATCTACGAGCGGATTGAAAAGTTGCAGATGATAAAAATCGATATATTTCATTTTTCAAAAAAAAAGCAATAAATGGGCTTTTCACCCGAATAATAAATCAAAAAAATTTTTTCAGCCTAGAAAAGTGAATTTTAATTGAATTTTATCAAAAGTTTCGCTTTGCACGACAGTCAACTGAACAACTGATTTTTACATGTAAAAATTGAAAAATTCTTGATAATTATGGCGATAATTACAACCATCACGAAATTAGGAGAGTGAATACCCCATAACGCAAAACGTTTGAGCAATTTCAATTATACGAGTAATTCACTTTTCAAGAAAGACAATTTTTTTTTGGACCCATTATTGATGTGAAAAACTCTATTATTGCGTTTTTTAAAAAAATAAAATACGTCGATTTTTACGATCTGCAATTTTTCAACCCCCTGCCTGGCAGGTGGTTATAAGTGGTATCAGATCGAAATGCCAATGGTGAAACTCAAATTGCACTCCTTTAGCACTTTTAGGAGGTGAAAATAACGAGAAACAGTGTTTTTTTCGAAAATGATTCCACTTTCAGGATCCATAGATTCGCCCTCCTCTGAGATATGGTCACAAAATTTTGTATGGTGGATTTTCAACTTAAAGTTAACCACTTCCGGGAGTTTAGCCAAAATCCATGCTATGTTTTGTTTTTTGATCCATCCTATTATACATATTATTTGAACTAGAAATAATCATTGGCCACAAATTTTCATTGTTACTCCTCTTTTCAACGATTTTCAAAAAAATTACTTTCTTTGTATTTTTTCAGGATTTTCTGAAAAATCATGAAGGATTTTTTTCGAAAAACGCTTTATTGAAATGAATGTAAGACATCAGTTTTAGATAATTCAGCGCAATATTTCAATTTTATCCCTCTAGACAATATTTCAAGGGCGTTTAAAGAATGAGTTTTTCGTATTTTTTCAGGAATTTTATCGCATCATAAGAAATTTTTTTTTTTCAATAAATTATTAGTAAAATAGTCCGAGTATACTTACTTTCGTTCATTTAATATCTGTATTTCCCATTCTTGTCTTTTTCAAGGGTTCTCAGTTAGTATTCCAACATACAAAAATACAATATAAATGGCTCAAAAAAAGAAAAAAATGAAAAATTACCTTCGGGAGTTTAAAATAGATGAAATGTGTCCCCTTTTGATAAAAATTTATACGAAAATGTATTTTTTCAATTTTGGGATGATTTTGGCTTCAGTCTCGATTTTTGATCTTATGCCTCCAAATGGTGTACCTTGATGTAAAAAAATTTTGCAAAAAATTTTGATTCTCCCACCCTAATTTTTGGAGATATGGTCATTTTATTGCATTATTTTCAATAATTTTTAATTTCAACGGTAGCGAATGAAATTTTCTATTTTTTGGCACAAAGTTACATCTTATAGAGGTTTATTTACGATAATTTTTTCAACAATTTTTGTGTACTTTTTCTCGTGGTTTTGGCCATTTGAAATTTTCGACTGTAAAAAAAAAAACCTGATAGCGAAGTTCGACCAAATTTTAAAAACATACCAAAAACGTATTTTCAACGCAGATTTACCAAACGTATTGACCATAACTCCAAAAATTAGGATAAGAGGATCAAAATTTTGTACAAAATTTTTTTCACTAGATCGAGAATCGAGACTGGAGCCAAAATCATCCCTTACCAGGCGATACCCCGTATTTTAAATGATGGAAAAAATCATCATTTTTTAGTGCTTTTGATAAATAGTCTGTGCGGAATAAAATTGAAATATTGTGCTCAATCATCTAAAATTGATGTCCTATATTCATTTCAGGGGGAGAGGGCGTTTTTCACAAAAGTTTTCTTCGTGGTTTTTCAGAAAATCGCGAAGAAACGTGAAAGTGATATTTTTCAATAACCTCTGAAATTTGAGGTAATGATAAAAACTTCTTGTTAATGATCATTATGGATTCAAATATGTACAATGATTCCATTTTTGGAAAAAATAAAAAAAAAATGTTTCTTCGAATTTTTGAAAAAACAAGTTTAAAAAATTGACTTCGAAAGCTGAAATTTTTACCACATCCTGTTGAAGTCATTTTACAAGTATTGTGACTTCGCCGTTTACAGATTTCCGAGTAAAAACAAAATTTGGCTCACCCTAGTACTCCCCTTATACATCTAAGCACAATGATTTCGGATTAACATAATAAAAGTTTTCTGCAATGTTCTCGTAATTTCCCCCTCCTTCCACCATCACACAATAAATATCTTAAAAATAAGATACCGTCTTAGAAGTTTCACGAGTTGCTTCATAAATCGAAGAGTTTTTTTTAAGGTATATAATCTGTTTATATGTATAGGAAATATGCATATTGCATTAGGCAGCGAGGCATGATCTAGATTCATCTTTTCTTCCCCTTCAATCATCATAATTTAGAAGAACAATAACGCTCGATAGAGGCAAAATAGACTCAAACAAATAAAATACATCTTCGTCAAACCCGTAGCCAGGAATTTTTTCACGAAGGGCAAGTGAACCTCTAAGGGAGGCAGAACAGAAGAGAAAAATGAATTACTTTCTTCTTTCCTCTACTCCACTCTTCCATGACACAAAATCATCCATTTAATCAAGAAATGCTATACAATTTTTGTTATTCTGCCATTTGTCATTTTCAAAAAATGCATTTACCTAATATAATTCAAATTTCCTAGTGTCCATAGAACTGAAATTTTTCGAAAAATATTCAACTGTAATTTATCAGGATGAAGGTCCAAATTATCTCAGTATGTAGAACGAGACATGAAATTTTTTCAAAGATTTATCACATAAGCTGAGAAGTGTAGCTTCTTCATAACTTAATGTTGGGGTATAAAATTAAAAAAAAAAAATTCTCAATCGTCAAAAAGGAGAAAGAGATGCGTGAAACAGTCTTCTTTCAAGGTCAAAAATTTCAACTCCTTCTTTATCTCCCTCTTCAAAATGAAAAAGAAAGCTTATCTTTGTATGTAATTTACAACTGTTGATTCTTTATCGACTGGTTCAAAAATGAACAATTTTTGTGCTTTTTTCCTTTCAGCATGCTTCACTCCGAACTCGAACATACCTGAATTTTGACCCAAGGTTATTTCCACTAAAATCTGACTGATCGCCAATCTAAGCCTTGGATTTTTTTACCGTATCTTTTGAAAACACTACAAAAATTTTTTTATCAAATTTCTTTGTACCTGAGCCATCATTGTGCTTTGAAAAAAATAAACGTTAAATCACATTGAGCCAACAGTACAATGAAGTTCAGTAGTTTCCAAAACGGGTAGTAAAAAAATTAGCTATAACTTTTTTAAAAAAGTTTTTACATTTTTATTTATATTTAGTGACGTAGAAAAGTAAGAGGAGAGAAGAGTAAGGCGGAGGGGGGAGTTCGGACTTTACACGAGCTCAAAAAAACTGAGCTATATCTGTCCTAGGTTTAAAATCGACCCCCCCCCTCCACCATGAGTTTTATTACTATACACAAATCGTCCAAAAATGATCCTTTAGATAATCAGAAAATACTAGGTACTTTTTTAAACCACTTTTTTATTTTTAAAAGTTAAGATTTAGAGAATTTCACGCACACACATTTATAAAAGTTTTTATGTTTCATCTTTTACCGCTCAGAGAAAAATTGGACTGCTTTGTTGAGAAATCCACTTTCAAGACTATCTTTCGCTATCGAATAAAATCAATACCGGACAGTAATTGAATAATAATAATTACAATCGACAAAACCATATCTGTAGAAATTATGGCTGGTTAATAATTTATTATTTTTGAAAATTTTTCATTACGTTTTTGTCGGTAAAATTTCAAAGATTAAGATGAACTTGGAGATTGATTAAACTTAAATTATTTTAAATACGGTAGGTAATTTTTTCTTTACGTAAATTGAAATTAATCTTGAAGAGTTGTTTTGCTGCGAAGAATACGCTTACACCAATGAAAGGGTATTTTTTTTTTTTTTTTTTTTTTTTTTTTTTCAAAGAAGAAAGACGACTTTACAGGAAATGCGGTAGGAAAAAAAATACACCTTAAATCAAGAGTTCCAAACTTTTTCAATACGTAACACTTAAACGAAACTAATATACGAGGTTTTAATTATTATTTCAAAATGCTTTGAGACGACGAGTAAACACGAAACCAACGGCTGAATTTTTCATTTCGCTGCCTTTATATTTTTTCTTTTTTTTTTTTTCATTGACGCCGCTTCGACACAACAACAACAAAAAAAGAAAAAAAGGCAATAAATTACACTTTTCTAATTACGCACCCCTGAAATTACCGCTACTGTTTGCTTTTCTTTTATTGTACATAGTGTTACTTAGGGTCACGATGGTAGAAACACATGTTGTAATTTTCCAAATTATCCTTTTTACTTTTTTCTCCTGTATTACAGAGTATGGCTCTGAGTAGGAAATTAAGCTAACTCAGTTTCAGCCGGTACTTAAACATCAAACTTATGTTGCAAACGTCGTGTCGAAATTAACAAAAAGGCTCGGTGCGTTACATTTTTAAATTCCAGTTTATAACATGCAATGTACAAATATATTTCGTACGTGTTTGCGGTTCAAAGTCTCCTTTTGCCGGCGTAAAACGAATATTTGATTATTGTTCAAAATTTCGACGGCTACGTAAAACATCGCCGTCATAATTGTGACGAGGATCACTTTCGTTTGAAATTTACATAACAAATTATAAGTACGTGTAGTTTATTACTTTACTCACGAATATGCCGCATCACGCGCTTAATTCTTTCTAATTAATCGTTTCTTATAATGATAAATGAAGTATTCGAAAATCACTTATTATATCTAGGAAATTATCGTCGTAACGGAATTTTTTCTTACGCATATGACGACATATAATGCGAGTAAATCTGAATACGCGATATATTTAGACTAATTTTTGCGATCGAGTCATTAATTAAATGCTGCAACGATACGGATTTAAAAATCCAAATATGACTCCATGATACGAGCTTAATTTTAACGAAAGATTATCATACTTATTGTATTTCAGAAACTTATATACCAACTTCGTTTAACGTTACCTACGTAAGGCATACTCGCTGTTTTGATAAATCAGTCTAGGGGAGGGAGAAAGAGTATAAAAAATACCATTTCTTTTCAAATTGCTTTTATGATGAAATTTTGATTTCCAAGTCGTACATATACTACATTTCGGAATTTCGTTAATTTCTTAAGATCAAATTTTTGGCTTCTAAGTCCCTTGGAGCGACTGCTATAAACTGCCATAGTAAGGCTATTTCCGAAAAAAAAAAAAAAAAAAACGGTTTGCCATTCATACATCACAAAAAACGTCAACCCCTCCCCCCATATGCATTTCGAGGTGTTACATATCACTGTATAGTTTATTTTTTAGTCAGAAGTTGGCTAAAGTCTCCATTCATGAATTCGTTACAAATTCGCAACTCGATGATTTTTGAACGTCGAAAATCACGTTCTTCGAATTTACTCGAGAACAGTGTGTTATAAAAAAAAATTACTTACAAAAAAGAACTGCACAAAATAAAATTTCCAACAGATAATGTATCCCCAAATTTTCTCTGGAATTATTGGTTCGCGATGTAATCAAGTTTTTCGTAATTAAAATTTTGTAAGGGTATTGGGCTTTTTGTCGGGACGTGTCTCGCCAACCCTGCCTACCCCACCCTTTTTTCCAAGAAACATACGCATCTAAAAAGGTTGAATTTCTGTATGGAAAGATGCGGAGTTCTGTTGGTCATGAAGTGGAAGCAAAGAGAACTTTTTATATCAACATCAAAAGACATGCAATGACGTTAAGAAAGGCAAGATTGCTAATTTCAATTGGGAAAAAGTTGATTTCTCACAAAAACATGTAAAAAAAGCAGTTTCACGGAAAAAAATTTAGGCATTTTTCTTCCTTTCGGAGAAAGTATTTGCACATATATCCAACTTAAACATTTCAACATAAAATGCAAAAATCATTCATTACTCTTTTATCTGAAATTAAAATGAAATCATAAAATCAACCATTACACTTCTTACTTCCGGTTCACTCTTGACATTCAAAATGTACGTTACCAACTCATCAATACCTTTTTACATTTATTCAACTTAGAAATTTCAACATAAAGTGCATCATTCATTACTTTTTTATTAAAAAAAAATTGTTGCATTCTAAATAAATTAATTAATTTTTTCAAGTTTTTCATTTATTTTTTTTCAACTTTTCATTTTTCTAATCAGATATTCGTGACAATATTTCAACATAAATTGCATAAGTCAGTCATAATCATTTTCAATTTTTTTTAATTTTTCAATTTTTTCACATTTTAACATGAAATTAATGCAAAGACATATTTCAAATAAAAAATCAAATACTCAACTCGGACATTTTAACACGAAGTCCAAAAATCAGCCATAATCAACTTTCATCGTGATTTTTATCAAACTTTCCAACCTTAAGACATATCCAGGTTAACGTCTTAACATAAAGTCCAAAAATCAAAAACGTCAGAAATCATTCATTATCAGCATCAAAAGATGTTTAATAACGCATTCTGAAAATACTTGAAACTCTTTGCATGCAAAGAGTGTACATCGAAAGAATGTAAATTTTGATATTTTAAATATAATTGGTACAATTTTTTTCTTCTTTTTTTTATTTAATACTTGTCACTTGGAAAATTTTCTTCTATATCTTTAGCGAAATTGACTCATTTTCTTTTATTGTTGAGGGCAATTTTTTCCACACTGAAACTCAAATGTGATCCTTTTCCTAACTTTAGAATTTTATAACCACTCAAGTTTGATTTCCTAAATAGTGGAACATGACTCTAAAAAAAGAACGGGATAATTTTAATATAATTTTCATAAAATTCTTCATACAGAGCAAGTTTACGGAGGGGCTGTAGTAACAGAAATATAATCTTGTGTTTAACACCATATTTATTTCAAATCCGTAATAAATTCCAGTTTGCCAAATTGTTGTTGTTTGACAAGTGATGATGACATTTCAACTCAAAATCATAAAATCAATCCCAGGTCAAGGTCAAATTTCTTTAATTTTCCTTAACATTTCAACTTATGACCATGAAGTCAATTCAGACTCAAGGTCAACTGTTTATGAGTGAACTTTAACCATCTTTAATTTCATTTTCCCGAATAACCCCTTTTGCCGAATGACATTTACCCGAATAAAACTATCCCGAATATTCATGAATGCCTATTTTCTGAATATCGAATTTGAAAAATTCTACTGTAAGTGTACAAATTTAGCAAATAAAGCCAATGATTCATCGAAGATACGTCATCACTACCTAAACAGCAATCTTGGCCAAAGTTTATAACAGAAAATTCAGTCCGAAGGATTACAAGAAGCATATAACAAACAACCTTGAACGGGAAGGATGGCGCAACCGATTTCGGTTGTTACTCGGAAAACACCACCCGGATTTATCGGACGCAAGCTAAAGGTGGCTCCAAAACAGAAACGGATTGATTTACAGAATCGGGCACCCAGAATCGTTGGGAGTTACTTAGATTACAAGGAGCAACATACTAAAAATCTCCATCGATAGAAGTCGTCTGTAGCCGATGTAGGGGGTCCATTGCCATCTAAAATTCCTGTTTTTTCGCCATATCTCCTATAAAATTTCTTTTGTGACAAAAATGGTTCAATACTTTTTTCTTCTACTCTAAATTTCCCACAACTTTTGTACTTAACATTGTTTCATAAGAGTCATAGATGGGGAGCTAAAAGGTTTTGAGTTGGAATACCTTAGAGCTATTTCATAGAGTATTGATCTTTGGTTTGGAATAAAAAATGTAACTTTAATAATAAATTTTCTATTCGGGAACAATAAATTTGGAAAATTAAGATTCGGGAAAAACTTTTTTCCGGAAAACGGTTATTAGGGAAAGTGGATTCGGGGAAATGGGCGGGAACCCTTAAAATCATAAAATCGGCTAGAGTCAACGTCAACTAATTTTTCATCGACATTTCGATTTGAAATCTTGAAATCAATTCAGGGTCAAGCTCAACTAGTGACACGACAACTGATGATAACACTTCAACTCAAGATCATAAAATCGATCCGAGGCCAAGATCAACTACTGACGGGTCGTATTTTCCTTAATATTTCAACTTAAAATCATGAATTCAATCCAGAATCAAGGTCAACTGTTGATGGGTCAACGGATGACGACATTCCAACTCAAAATCATAAAATTTATTCAAGGTCAAGGTCCATTCTTTTGAGGAATGAACATCAAACATTTCTAATTTTCCTCAATCAGTCTACTGATGTCACTCCAATGATGACGTGACACTGTTGATGGTCCACTAATGCCATCTAATGATTACGGTCAACTGGTAAAGTTCAGATACGAATTACATTTCAATTATCATTTTAAAAAACCAAAGGAAAATTTACCCCAGTGGAATTTTGCAAAGGTAATTTGGTAGTAGGTGCGTACTATCAAGATAGTATACAGATACATGACCAGAGTTTTGAAGGTCAGAACCCCTCTCATGGATGAAAAGATGTAAATTTTCGTAAAAAAACAATTGTGCTACCACGTCAAAAAAATTGCATAAATTACTCAAGTATTTCTGATAATGCAGTTCTTGATGATTAAAAATAAATTTTTTCCCCAAATTTTCGCACTCGTTTCACTAAGATACCAGCAGTGACAATGGACATGTGTCAATATTTTATGTATTTCTACGAATGATGTTTAATAATTCGAAAAAATTAACATTCGTTTTCACTTCACAGCAGTTATTCAAAAATGTGTAAATGCTTCATGTGTACTTCTCAATCTAATTCAATGGACTAATTTTTGACGTAAGATCCATAGAAGCAGAAATATTTTGAAAAAAAACATAACTTTAACCCCCCCCCCCTGATCTCTCTCACTCAAAAAAGAAAGCTCATCCCCAAGGGTAGCAATATTACTTTTCAAAGTTGAGGGAAAGTCCTCAAGATATTCCAAGAACAAAATCTTTTCCACTTCGAGTGACGGTATAACCCTTACCATTCTCATTTAAATTTACATTTAGAAAGGAAAACTATTCAGAAAAAAAAAACTAAATTTTGATACTCGGCGTAAAATTGTACACCATTTTAATAGGTCACATGCCTACATTTTTTGGAGATAATCACGAAGTTAAATTTTGTGATGGTGGCCGGGGGGGGGGGTTGAATACGGTGTCCGGTTTTTTTTTTCATCGGGTTTGCGGATTTCGCTTTGAAAAAACAATACTGAACAGTGTTATAAAAAAGCAAATGTTTCGGTTGACTGTTTTAGTATCATAATTGGCGGAAATTGACCAAAAATTGCATTGAAACGGCTCCAACATTCGACTGTGCCGGGTCCGTATGGAAAAAATTATACATTTGATATTCACTGGAGTTTCTTTTTATAGTCCCGTTGAGTTTGAGTGGTTCCGAGGTAGGGTCCAAAGCGGCACTTTTGAAGTCTCAGCTCCTTATTGTGCAAGGTGCGAATTTCGAAAACGGTTTTTTGGCTAAGCCTCAATGGTACTTACATTTTCCTGTCTTGTTTTTTTGGTCACTGAAAAATTTTTATGAAATCACACTTTTATGTGTGCAGTACAGAGTGCAGACTATTACGTGTTGCCAACCTGTGTGGTGTGAGAAAAATTCACAACGACTGGACCAGAATCAAACAAGACACCCTGTGAAAGAATCTTCGATCAGGGGAGCTATTCTTACTGGAAAAATTTGAGAATGTTGAAATTGCTTTCGTATTTTTTATAATTGCTGTTTATAAAAATCTAAAAACGAAGTCATGGAGGGGAACCCATTTGGGGGGGTCCTTGTTGGACCGAAATAGTAGCCCCTCACCTCCATTTTTGGAATCCGGTATACAGCCTATCTAGCTAATTCTGAAGATAAGGGGTGTCTAAAATATAGTGAATAAGGTTATATCATAAAAAACTTGATATGTTGGATTGAGTTCCATACTCAGCATGTGATTTGTTAAATGTGCCCCTAGATACGTCTTTTGGAGGTTTCAACTTTTCAACCCCTTTGCACCATTTCACTGACATAGATTTAGTTTTTTCTGGGTAGTTTTTACCATTTTTCGAATCTGTCACGAGCTTATCTACCTTACAAATTGAGCTTTGAGGTTGAAATTCAACATATAGACTTGGTGGAAGTTTTAGTTGTACTTTTTAAGGGTTTCAAGTATTCATTCCAACATAAACCACAACGACCTGCGAAATTAATGGATAGTAATGTAAATATTGTAATACTTTTTATTTTATTTGAACGTGAATTCTGCACACTTCCGTATTTCACCACGATTCCCTTTAATGGTAAAAATGAAACATACCTGGGATAATTGCCTAATAGAATTTTTGTAAAAATACAAAAAACAAAAAAAAAACAAAAAATGAATAATAATAACACTCAAGGTACAAAAATCAGAGTATTAACAATATAGGCTATGAAATGTATTTTTCACAATCGAGTTACTTAAATAGAAAATTTCATGCCGACAAAAGGAAAATTTGAAAATGGAAAAAGTAGGTATACATAAATGTCACGATTAATTAAATCCGTACACGATAGCACGAAAACAAACGATTGAAAAAAAAAATACCCATATAATTTTTATAAAATAGAGCACTAGCAGGATGATATTTGGTAGTAGGTACCATGTTTTTACACTGAAACGTCAATACTTCGGTATAAGGCCACGTGAAATTTGAAAAGTTCACATAGAACTGGTATATAACTTATTATACGATAGCTATCTATTTCAATTCCTCATCGAAAGGTTTACCCAAGTTTCTTGATAGTTTCATCAAAATCAAGCGTACGTTTTGTACATAAATAAATAAGTATAGGTACTATGTGTACATTGTACAGCTACAGTATCCGAATAGTTTATTTTCAATCGACTGGCAGCATCGCCCTGTTTTCGACTTTTAAATTGTTATATACTACGTAGCGTTGACGCGCCGTGAAAATGATAACATCGTTGAAGGTGAAGAAATTCAAAAGAAAATCAGAAAGGTTTTCGCGCGCCAGTGAAAAGAAGAAAAAAATATCCAACGTACTAATTAACGCGAAAAGAATACCAAAACAAGATGTTCTTACGGTTTCTCTTAAATTTTATTATTGAAAAAAGTAAATTAATATTCACGACGAGTTTTATCGAAAGTTCAATCTATACTTAAAGATTTGGCAATGTCGAAATTCACGCGAATAATTTTAATTGTAAATTAGGTTAAGTACTCCATTAGAGGGAAAAAAATTGTTTTCGCCAATTTAGCTACGGTATTTACCAAAAAGAGAAAAAAATTTAATGAAATTTATTTGAAATCATTAATCAAACCCTTATTGAATTAATAAATAGATTAGACGAAGAAGATAATAATGATAAGCTTGGGTGGAAAAAAAATTTCTTAATTAATTGATACGGTCTTGAAAGTTTTTAATGGATAACGAATAATACCGTGGTGATGAAATGGAAAAATTCAATATCGTGGCATAATTTTAAATAATTATTTAAATGCTAACCGTACCTACTATAGATGAAATTTTCAAAACTTTTGGTATTTACTTTTTTTTTCCTCCACTTGCCGGTGAAAGTTGGTAAAAAGTTTTAAACGGTTTTCTAAGAAATATAATGAAAATAATGTGATCCTACACTTCCGCTTAGTTGGTTATGGTTCGTACTCTCGACACTTTAATAAAAGAATATTTTCAAAAAGATACTACACCAAATAAAAAAATGATTACACCGGACGGACGCATCAAAAAAGGTCGCCAACATTTTCTTCAATTGTACGTAAAATATAATCAGATAAAAGAATGTTTGGAAAAACTTTTCGCACGTTATTTTTCTATTGAATTTTTTCATTAATAAGTTGTCTAAGTACAAGTGTATATATATAGGTATTATACGAAGGTATATACTTAGTTATTGAAAGCCATTGGTACCGCATCTCTAAAATTTTTTCAACTTTCTTCTCATACCTAGCAGATATTTGAGACGAGAAAATTTCTCAGCAAGTTAGCACATTGAAAATCCTCTGCCATAATGGACGATTTATCGTCAAATATTTTATTCGTATTCGCCCACCGTAAATAAACTGTGCAGCATTTAAAAGTACGAACACATGTTTTTCGTCATTTTTCTGTCGTTAAGAAAAAAAAAAAAAAAAGAGAAAAAGTAATAAGTTTAGCTACGTTTTGCACATTATTCATCCGTGCATAAATTATGTTGTAAAGGTTACGTTCTCATTACAAATTTTATTTAAAAAAAAATTGTGTTTTTTTAATTATTAATTTTTTTGCTGTTTCACATCGAAATTACATATTTTTTTTTTTCATACAGTAGTTGAAAATTATACGCGGAGTGATGGTTACGAAAATTCTTATAATTATGAACATCAATTCAATCCTACGATATATTCATTTAAGATGCTCCAAAAAGTAAGCACTTACAAATTTTCATTTGACGTAATTTTCATAAAATACTGTAATATTTTAACCAGGTAATTTATTCATCACATAATTTTACATTTTTCTCGCCCACTTCGCGGTAAACGCCTAAAAGACACATCGGGGACTTCTATCTCAATGTAAATGACCAATTTCAATCTCTAAACTCAATTTGGAGGAGAGATATGCGCTGGACAGCTTTTCTTCTAGTTTGGAAAGAGAAAAAACCCAAATATCTCCCCTTCTAATTTATCCAGAAAACTGATTTTTGGATATGTTATACAACGGGCAGGACCGAATATTGCGTTTTTTGGAAATCTGCAAACAGTGGGATCGTAATAGTTGCGAAATGCTATCAAAAGGATGTGGTAAAAGTTTCAGCTTCGTAACTCAATTTTTTTGAGCTAGTAAAATTCGCTTTGAAGTATTCAAGATGATCATTGTTGGGATATTTTTGCAGTTTTTTTCCTGTTTTCAAGAGGTTTTAAAAAATGCCAATTTTTGTTTTTTTTTTTCAGAATTTTCTGAAAAACCACGAAGAAATTTTTTTTTTGAAAAATATCTCCCCTGAAATGGATTTAGGACATCAGTTTTAGATGATTAAGTGCAAAATTTCAGTTTTATCCCTCATAGATGATTTTTCAGGGGTGTTTAAAAAAATTGTTTTTTCGTGTTTACTCCAGAATTTTTCCACAGCATTAAATTTTTTTCGATAAATTCTTCGTAAAATCGACCAATTACATTTACCTTTGTTCGTTTAAGAACTGCTTTCCTGACTTTTGCCCTTTTCAAGGGTTATCAATTCGTATTTCAGCATACAAAAATACAATATAAATGGCTCGAAAAAAAAAAAAGAAAAAAAAGTGAAAAATTGCCTTCAAGAGTCTAAAATAGATGTCGATAAATCATTTTCTCAATTCTTAACAAATTTATTTTAAAATACGTAAAAAAAAAAAAAAAAAAAAATTTCTCAATTCTTAACAAATTTATTTTAAAATACGTAAAAAAAAAAAAAAAAAAAAAACATTTTGAGTGACTGAAAAATTATCTGTGAGCGATAAAATTAAAATAGTGCGCTCAATCATCTAAAACTGATGTCTTAAATCCATTTTAGTGAGATGTTTCTCAAAAAAAATTCCATTCGTGATTTTTCAGAAAAAGGTGAAAAATGGGAAAAAGTAACATTGTTTAAAACTTCCTGAAAAAATGAGAAATATCAAACATTTTCCAACAATTATCATTTCGAGTCCGAGTATGTATAATTATTCCATTTAAAAAAAAAAAAATCAAAGAGTTTTTATATTCAATTTTTTGAAAATTTTCGAACTTTAAAGTGAGTTTTGCAAGTTTAAAAAAATAGAGTTGGGGCTGAAATGTTTACCACATCCCTTTGATGGCTTTTCGTAACTATTGTGACCCCGCTGTTGCAGATTTCCAAAAAAAGCTAAATTCGGCTCATTCTATTATACAACTTTGGATTCTCTATCGATTGAGCTAAAATGAAATAATTTTTACTATTTTTGACCCTCAGCATGCACTCTCCCAAAATTAGGCATAACTAAATTTTGATCGCTAGATAATTCCTGCTCAAAAGTATTAAATCCGCTGTCGAACTAATCTTACTGCCCAAATTTCACTAATTTTGGTCGATATCGAGCCGAGCAAATAATTTTTAGTTTTGGGAGGAAAGAACAAAGTAAAAGAAATAAATATTAGATATGACCAAAAATGTTCTTAATGATATTCTAGGACCCCAAAACAGATTTCGTTGATAGTCCCTCCATCCATGGTAAGTCGATAGTCTGTACTAGTTTGGTTTTCATTTACAATACGGCACAGAAAATTAGGCTAAAAATTATCATTTTATGGCCGAGCTATTACGAAACCAATTTGATGAACTTGGCCAGTTGCTGGGAACGAAAAACAAAATATACTCGTAGGTCCGTAATACGCAAGCACGTTAAATATCAACAGTCAGTTTAATGGAGGGGTATGGGGGGGGGGGCTCGTTACACAAGAAAGGTGAAATAGCAAAACGTAAAAAAGGAGCTAAACCAAACAACGTGGTAAAGTAAGGTTTGTTTGGCTCATCATACTCATGAAAGCATATTATTAAACACAGGTACCAAAAATTTTCGTCATTCACGAGAATCACTCCGCTTAACCAGTAGTACACAGGTTAATAGAATTGCCTACTCTGTTCGCCGCAAAAACACGTTTTATTAAATCTATTCAGAGTTACAAGGAAACCACTCATACGTACTCGAAATTTCCCCTACTTAAATTTAGAATATCGACACTTTTTTTAAAACCACTTGAAAATTTTTGGGCCCTACTATTTCATCACTGTCCCTTCCTGTGAAAAAATTTATTTCAGCATTGTACATGATAAAGTTCCTCAAAATTTTTACCAGGGAGTTTGGAGCGTTGAACATTTTGCTTCTTGGCAAGCACTGCACCGGAGACCAATAACATTTGAGAAAAAGTTTTCGTTTTCGCGAAATGACTGAAAATTCTAAAAAAATTTCCTCGTATTTAAAATTTTTCGTTTCGCATCAACAAAAACTGGGTTTAAAAAAGCGAAAAAAGGTTAAAAACGTATTAAAAATTAGTAGCGTAAATATTTCATGTAATTTGTGAAATTTTTCTTGACACCGCAGCAACGAAAAATACTCTGATGAAGTTGAATATTGCAAATAAAAATTGAAAATCGCAAGGCCAATGTGGTAAATAATTACTCGTTATATTCGATTAACACATCACGCAAGGTTAATAAAATTATTTTCAATTTTCAACTACCAAAAGGTAGCCCAATAAGAAACAGTGAAGGGCAAAAATGCTTGAAATAGAACTAGTTATACAGAAGAGGGTTTTATTTGCGCCCAATCAAGATTACAAATTTAACACAATTTTTTTTTTCAACTCTTCACTATTAGAAGGTTGTACCCTTATGACATGGCATTGAAAGGCTGATTTTCTGCAAATATTTTCTTTTTAATTTAACGTCTAAAACTCTACATGAAATTAACTCAGCTAATAAATACATAGTTACCATTGTTACTGAGAAAAAAAAATCAACCTTATTATTATTTTCTCCCTCAATACTTACTCTGTGAAATGTAATTTCTTTGGGCGTTATCACGGCAACTATTACCAAGGCAAGGCCTAAAATATAAGACCGCTTATTGCTTTTTCTTATTTCGTTTGATTTTTCAACGTTGGTATCATTTTTTGTGGCTCGTAACAATTGACACAAAAAATATACTGTACGTATATGATTTTGAGAAGACTATACGTGCACGAGTTTTTTTTTTTTTTTTTTTTTCAAAGCTAATATAATGTTTCACGTATGAAACCGAAAAAAAAAAAACAAAAAAAAAACGTGTTTTGTTACATTTTTCCTTCTTTTTTTCTCCCTAAGACATGCAACAGTTCGCTAATTGAAGGATTCGAAATAATAGCATGAGAATCTCGTGAAATTCGTAGGTATACTAAAATTGGTAAAACTTTTGCATGTCTCGTGAATTGTAAATTTTTTTTACAAAAATATTCCCCTTTTAGGATTCTAGTTTACTTATTTATTCTCGGCGAATGACAAAAAAATAAAAAATAAAAATCTACACTTGTGCTTTTTCACTCAAGTTTCCGTATGCTTGAATAGAATTGTTCATATGTTACCAATACTATTCAAATTAGGGACGAGACGTAGAATTTGAGCCTTTACGATAGACGAAAAACATTTACCTGATTTTCATATTACTTCTAATACCGTTATGCATTTTAGGTCTACGTATAGGACAGGCTTTTTCCGTGGAAATTCCGAATATAGGTGTTGTGAAGTATGCATTTCGATATCTGCGAACCACCCTAAAATCTATGCTTATTTTTTCCTCATTTGGGGGCAAGTGGAGTGCAAAGTTTGATTTTTTGGCAAATACTTCCCAAATAATGTATTTACGAGAAAAATATTGGAAAAAATGTTGTAGAGCATTATTACATCTTTAACTTTTTTCCACAGGAGGTCGTAGGAGGAGCTAGGGCGTTCAGGAAAAAGGCATTTTTGAAAATCTTCAATAGACACGAATAATTCTCGACAATCTGCTTAATTCACATTTACCAGAATTTTCACAATGTTGGACCACCCTCTTTTATCAAATTGGGGGAGGAAGGCTATTTTTCAAAAAGTTGCCACTTTTTCAAGGAACAAGTCTATTAGGCTAAAAAAATCGAAAAATTAGTTCAAACAAACCTTGTTCAGTGTTAAAAGAAAAACATTTTCGTTATTTTCCTTTTCTCTTAGGTTTCCATGGGACGGAGTAATGGCGAAAAGAAACAAAAATGACACTTGATACGAATCATGTATAAATTTCAGCGAACCAAACATTAAATGAGACTATTACAGGGGTTTTTGTGGTCACGGGTTTCAATTTTGACAAACTGTTTGAGTGTTGGACTCAAATTGGGCTTCTAAAGGGGAGGTAAAAAATCAAAAATTTGACAAATTTTCGAAATTGGTGTGGATTTATTGAGATCCAAAATTATTTTAGACATAGGCGCATCCAGAAATTTTCCAAAGGAGGAGTTTAACTTGAAGTCCCAAACGCAGCGAGGGTAAAATTCTGAAAAAAAAGTATTTTTAATCCATAAGATGTGCATTTCTCGGAGTTTAGGTTTCAAATTTCAAAGTCTCATTCATGAAGTGATGAATTTTTAACAATTTGGGTATTAAATTCAGGGTATGTGAACATAAGAATTTTTTAATTTTTTCACGCCTAAGAAGAAGAGAGGAACTATAGTTCTGGTAACGAAATTTCAACACTCCATTTTGAGGCTCAATTTGGACCTAAAAGCTAAAAAACTCTCATTTAATTAGAACCGCTGATTTCAGACCTAATGAATCGACAACAATGTTCAAAATTTGTCAAATTTTTAGATTTCAAACCTCCCACTCAGGAGCGCAATTTGGGTCCAACGCTCAAATAATTGTCAGAATCGAATCCCGCGATTACACGTTTGTCTGAACCAACTTTTCAATTTTTTAGCAGAACAGACTTGTTCCTTGAGAAAGTTGCAACTTTTTGAAAGGCAGCCCTCCCCTCTCCTCCCCTCCCGTCCCACTTTAAGAAAAATAGACGTACAATATTTCTCTTATTTCACACAATAGTGGGAAGTACTATGCAGGAAAAATACCACTAAGTGTAAATTAAGCATATTTTTTAGGATTATTCGTTGCAATTGAAGATTTTCAAGAATAAATTTTTTTCTGAAAGCCCCAACTCCGTCTCACAACCTCCTGTGAAAAAAAAGTCAAAGAAGTAAAAATGTTTGTTTTTTAATGTTCTACAACATTTGTTTCAACATTTTTTTTGTAAATGCATTATTTGGGAAGTAATTGCCAAAAAATCAAACTTTGTACCCCCTTCCCCCCAAAAGAGGGGCAAAATGTACATGGATTTTAGGGCATTTCGGGAATATTGAAATACGTACATTACCGTACCTATATACCATGAATTTTGATCAGCTTTGAGCTATTTTTTTAGCTAAAATGAGGTGACTAAGAGATTAAAAAAAATGTATTTAACGTTTTAAAGTTAAAATTTAGCCTGGAGTAGGTACGTAGGTAGCTAGATACTGCAAATGAGTAGCTAGCAACATTAATTACTGCAACGCTATAGAGATTGGATATAAAAATTCTCGCACGCTTTGATATTTCAATGCCAAAAACTCAATTTACTTTTCATTTACGAAAAAGCATTCATTTTCTTATCGATTCCGTTCAATAAAATGTTCCTGAAACAAATTCGTATGCATTTTTAATCGCTTGAAACTAAAGAAACGAATTGTTTGTACAAGACATTTGGTTCGAGATGTTGTTAAAATTCTACCTACTTTAGTACATATTTTTTCATTGCCGAGCAATTTCAAATTAGATACGAGTCTAATGAGTGTAATATTTTTGACAGCTAAATTCACGAATTGTCCATTTGAGTTCACTTTATAGTCAACATATACCAAAAGTCAATAAAATAATTGAAAGAAAACATTTTTACAAATTAGAAGCAATTTCGAAAAGGTCTGAAATGTAAACGCGCGAAATTCCCGAGAGCTTTATTCATTTAAATTTTTGATTTGAGCCGGTAGGTACCACTTTTCTCTTTGGTTAATTTTACAACAGAATGTTACATATTTTATTAAATTCAACGAAGTTACATTATACTTGAGAGAGAATTTTTCTCAAAGATGTATTTGACAAGCGAATAATTCTCTCTGTCGATTGTTTCTTCTTTTGTTCAAATTCAATTTGATAAAATAACCTATGCACGCCATTTCACTCTCGTTTGCCAAATAACATTACCTATATGTACTTTGAATTTAACACGTTGAATAGATCTTATATACAAGTAGGAATTTTCATTATTTTTATATTTCACTAGCTAAGCATAGTATCAGCAAACATATGAAGGTAAGGTACGTATGTACATAAAAAAATTTATATACTTTATAGTTCAGGTTTAATAAAATTTGCCAAAATACTCATTGTTTTAAAAACTGGTTCATTTATTTTACGACCGAAAAGAGGCCGGAACAGAAAAGAGCGTTTGGTGAATTTTGCACTTTGACTGTAACGTGTTAAACGACGCGATTCATTTTTTGAGAATTGTACAAATCCGAGAATATTTTTCAAAAAATATCGTACTTACTATCTAACGACTCGAATCTTTTTAGCGGTAACTTGGTTAACCCGCTCTCTACCAAAAAAAAAAAAAACATTCGAAAACTCGACTTTTGAAGGTGTTAAAATTAGACCGCGCAGACTTGAATACTTCTAAAAGGATGCAAAATTTGAAATATTATGGTTAATTTTTTTGTAGCCGGCGCACCGCTCCATTCGCCGCACATTTATGTATAGAATGATTCACGCTTCATCAAAACTTATTACGTTAACTAGAGGCGGGAATTGAGGACTGAAAACTTTGTATGGGAAGCAGGAAACAGGTACACGGCTTCAACTTATTCGTTCAACTATAAAGGCAATTATTCACCACAGGAATATCATCATTTTGAAGATACTCGCGGGAATATTCCATCGGGTCGGTGCACGATATTTTCAGTCGTATATGTTTAGTTAATATAGTCACATACATTAAGATTTCGGAAGAATATTAAAACAAAAGGTGAAATCGTATATACCTCGTATGCAACGAGCCTGCCTACTTTATTATATAATGTACGTCGGTCGTAGGCTCGTACCTTACATAGGAAAACCTCAAATATCTAAGACTCGTCTCGTTTACCTACAAAGAATACAAAATGATACCGCGAATCATCTCTTTTCTCAATGCCAACTTAAAAACTTGGTGAAATTTCTCAACCGCTTTGATGTTCGCGAGCTAAAATATAGTTCTATTTGTGTTTCACGTAAAAGTAACCTAGCTAGGTAATTTTTCGCCTGCCTTGAAAGAATCGACAAGATTATTTAGCTTCACTTTTTACACCTGTACAGGGTGTTCCATCTCGATAGTAACTTCTCCATGCCACAAGTAGAGCAACACAAATCCTACTCATGTAGTATGGGTTGCCTGTACAAAATATTGCAGGGACAGGGCTATGAGCATTTGAATTTTTTATTTTCAAAAAATTTACAGCAATTTTTAAAAAATTTCAATTTGAAAAATGAAAATGGTAAAGATTTCTAGTTTACACCAAACCGTGGCAAATACTTTATAGTATTTCCAATAAAAAAATTAGGAGCGTAGGTGATGCAGTTCGTGAAATATGGCGAATTGAATGTAAAAAAATTTTTGTTCGTAGTTTTTTAGAAAACTCTTTTTAAGTAAAGTAATTTGCCAACAGTTGATAACTTGCCAGTAGTTGATAATCTTGTCTTTAGAACTAATTTGTGAGGCAATCATGAGATCAATTAAAAACAACGATGAGCATGTTTAGCCCAGCCATGAATTTATAATTTTTTTATATTTACTTTATTTACTACACAGAAGCCGAAAATTTTCGTGTTTTTGTAAAAACCTGAATATTTTTGCTGAAGATTCGAATTTGAAATTTATTTTTTCCCAAATTTTTGCGAAATAGGTATTGAAATAATTTCTATGTCAAAATGATGGACACATATGGGAAAATCTACAAAAAAATTTCACACACCGTTTTCAACACCTTTTTGTGTTATCAACCACTAAACTATCAACTGCTAGTAAGTTACTAAAAAAAAATTACCAAATACTGGCAAGTAGCCTCAGGTTATTTTAGGAATTTTTTCAGAAGAGGTGATTCGGGGGGGGGTTAACAACACAAGGGATGGATGGGGTTTACATTGGAGTATAATATATAATTTTTTCGGAATTTTTTGATCATTACATGCGACGTAGTTGGCAAAAATGTGAAAAAAATCCTCTGATTTATCAACTACTGGCAAATTAAATTATCTTACTCAATTAAAAATGTTTTTCTTGTAAAAACAAGGTACCCTCTAGTGCTTGGCATAATTAAATTATTCTGACCTTGTTCAGATATTTTGTAAAAAAAGTGCGTATTTAAAATTTTTTCCTTTTTTCAAAAAAAAAATTTCGGTAAAAAAGTTTCTTTATTAAAGCATTTACTCAATTTTGATATTTTTTATTCTAAATTAATTGAATATTTCAATAAAAAGAGCTTTTTGCTGATATTTCTATTTCCAGGGAAAATTTTTTTCTAAAAAAAGAGAAAAAATTGTTAGCAAAACAATTTTTTTCTGCAATATCTAAACAGCTCAGGGAAAATTTAATTATGACAAGTGGGGGGGGGGGGGGTGCTTGGTTACTTCAATAAAAAATTTTCAATTGAGTACTTATAAGAGCTTTTTAAAAAATTATGAACAAAAATTTTTTAAATTTTCAACATTTTCAAACATTTTTTCTACACTTTTAATTTTTTTACTGAAAATATTACGTTGCATTTGCCACAGTCTGGTGTAAACTAGACATCTTTACCATTTTAAATTTTTAAATTGGAATTCTTTGAAAATTGCTGTAAATTTTTTGAAAATAAAAAATTCAAATGTCTATAACACAGCCCCTGCAATATTTTGGATAGGTAATTCATGCTACATGAGTCTAACTTGCGTTACTTTACTTGTGGTATGAAGGAGGTACTGTCGAGACGGAACACCCTGTATAGACTATAGATTATACCTCGACGTAAGAGTAAAATTTACTCTATCCCCGAAAATAAGGAAATTCGCCATATTTTTTCATTCCAATGAAACGAATAATTATATATTCCGACCAACACCGGGAATTTACATTTTATTTTATTTGAAGATTCGTCCTTTTGTATAGCAACTTAATTTATTTCGAGTCCAGGATTATCTTGAACGGAACATCGATTTTGCGGGCGAAAAACTGCTTATAGCTTTTTAAAAGTTAATTAAAACCAAACCAACGTTTTCTATACGCGACTGCAAACACACCGCCCCGGTTATTTACTTGCGTATTATTTATTATGAAATTAATAGTGACCTATTAAAAATAAAAATACAACTTATATTGACAGCAAAAGTAATTCCAGCATATTGTAAAATATACCTACAGAATAAATTACTTTTTTTTTGATGGTATGAACACTGCTTACATTTTTCTCCTAGTCTGCCAGTTTCAAAAAAAAATATTTATATCGCGAGTATATTTACTCATTAATAGCACCCTCTTGAAGTAGATTTATTAATGTTGATGGGAAATTTTGCCAATGTATTGCATACGTTGTAAATATAATGTGTAGTACCTATATGAATCATAGTGCTTTTCATATGAGTTTATCATCATCAAAAGCTCAACTTCCTTCAAATGTATCAATGAACTATTCGCCATTATACCGTACGTTCGTATTTATACACCATATATATCAAAATTTGGTTTCTATAATGGTGTTAATGTTTTCTCTAGTCTGCAAATACATGCATACAAACACTACCCGTATAGTATGCGTAAAAGTATTACTATATTTAGAACGCTTAGTTTTTTTTAAAACTTCACCTCGGCTTATATTTACACTAAAAAGCCATTTAGATCGAGTTAAGCTCAAAGATAACGTTATTACAAAAACCAAACCGTATTATATTGCTATTTAAAGTCTAAAAAGAAATGAAACTTTATATCGATCGGGGTTGGAAAACTCATCTCGAAAGATTTTTTCCCACTACTAACATAACCAAAGGCTGGAGGACCACGTTGAGGTTCTCCTTACGGGGAAAAGGCCATAAGAGCCTGCTGAAAATTCAGCCTACCTTTCACCCATCTAATAATTATTCAAAATTCGCAAAAATTAAAGTCTATTATTCAAGGGAAACCACTATAATGCTGGGTGACGAGCAATTTTTTCAAGAATTATAAGTCGGAAAAGTACTTATCTGAGTATTGGTGACAAGAAATTACAGTTTTCACAATAACGAATGAATCGACGACATAAGAATAGAGAAAGAACAATTATGAACACGAGAGTACAAAATAGATTCATCGTGTACAGTCGAAGTCGATCTTATACTACACCTTCCTCAGTCCTGAGATGTACAAATTGATAGAGTTATACAGTGCCGGGTTGAACGAGAAAATTTCACCGGGAAATGAAATAAGAGGGACCCAAAATTATTAAAATGTCATTACCCTTCTCCCTCAACTAAAAATTTGTGTTCTAAAAGTTGTAGCGTACTAACACCTGAGAGCGGAATTTTTTTTTTTAATTCTTCCTGAAAATTAAAACAAAAAAAAACAGCCTGATTTTCTTGAGATACGTATCTTAATCATGGGAATGGAAAATTTCCTAGTTAGTATTAAGGGTGGCAAGGGTTCAATGAGGATAAAATGTTGAAACCCCCAAAAGGTATACGTAGAAATCTTACTTAATCTGCATGCCAAATTCCAACTTCCTAGCCTAATTTAGAAAGGATTTATGCGGTGAAAAAACTCTAAAAATTAGAAAAATCTATCAAAAAACTACACTTTTTGGACTGCGTGAAAATGCAGTAAGTCTAAAAAGTCTAGACTCCCAAAAACTACATCTAAGGCCTCTACTGAATGCTCATACCAAATTTAAATTTCCTAGCTTAATTTTTTGGGGAGATAGGGGAGGAACAGCTCTTTTTCAAGGTTAAAAAAGGGAGGAAATCTCATATCTCCTCTCTTAACAGACTAAGCAGGTTGATTTTTGGATATGTTATACAATGTTTGATTCTCTATCAATTGGCTTAAAAGCGGCAATTTTGTGCGTTTATGACTCATTAACACCCCCTCCCTACAAATTGGGGTACAACTGAATCTCAACCCGAATTCATTCCCATTCATATATATCTAATCTGCCGCCAAACTGAGCGAATTGACCAAATTGGAGCGATTTTGGTTAGTATCAAGCAGAATAAATAATTTTAGTGTTCGGAGGAAAAAATAGAAACAAAAATAAATATCTGACATGGCCAAATGGTTCTAATGATCTTATAGAGCCCTCAAACGGATTTTGTTGACATTACCCCTCCCCCTCATTCATCGTGGAGTAATAGGCAGTCTGGTTTTCATTGACAATATGACATGGAAAATCAGGTTAAAAATCGGTATGAGCCCGAGTGAAGCGAAGGCGAAAATTTTACAAAATTTCGAAGATTGGAGTTCGGCAAATTGGTGCTTTGACGTATTTCTAAGCTCATGTAGAAATAAATTCTTACATGAGAAAAATTGATAGAGAGAAAGAGAGAGAGAGAGGAGGGAAGTTCCGTCGTTCCATAAATTCACCATCGCTTTTACGCCATTGGTTTTTGCCTATCAAACAAATATTCTCAGAAGGGTCTTAGCCTCGCAATAAAGCTAAATTGGCTGAATAAGGAAAAATTGGTCGCTCAGATATGTAATTTTCATTTTTATCCTGTTTTTTTTGCAAAGTGAAGTACAGGATTTCTATGGTAAAAAAACCACTGTTTTGTTGGTGGAAAACTTTCAGATGGTAAAAAATCAAAATTTTTTGTTTCAGAAAAATTCAACGAAAGAACCTATTACCTTAAATATCCCCAAATGATGTTCCTTTCAATAGTTCAGAAACCAATTTTTCAAAAATTTATCAGCAGAAACTAACCTTCATACGTTCAAAAAAAATTTTAAGTTCCTCCTAGATTTAGCCAAAGCCAACAAAACTGAAAAGTGAAGCTCAGCTTCCTCCTTCTAGCTACTGATAAAATCTGAAATTTAACTTTCAGCTTCAGATTTCTTATAGTTTTTTGGATTTTTACGGCTAGCTTAAAGGTAGATCTTAGCTTTCGGTTTTTAACTTCAGACTTCAGCTTTTAGCCTCAAACATTCAGCTTTTTGCTTTCCCCTGTTTTTGTTTTGATTTTTTCAGGTTCTTGTGCAGTCTAAACAATTTAATATAAATTATGCTTACATTACTAAAATTTTAAAAGTGGTTAACCAATCGAATTGCAAGAAATTTTAGAGAGAAAAAGCCTCGAAGAAACTGAACAAATGAAACTTATAGCTTGGCTTTTGACTACCGAACAATGATGTTTGGCAAGCTTCAGGCTTCAAAAATGGTGAATCTAATAGCATTTTAGGGCGTTTGGCCTAAAGAATTCGGTTAGCTTGTAGTCCCTCTATGTTTTCTTAATTTTCAATCTGGATGAAGCGACGTCTTTAAAGGAAACACCGTAAATCCCCATCGCAACGTCGCGTGATCTTAAGATCATTTGGAACTCCTCTTTGCTATCGGCTATCAGATCTCAAAACTTATTTTAATATATTCTGAAAATTTCATAATCGCATTATATCTTTAAACTCCATAACCGATATTCGTATTTTCAAATTTTTCCATGGTACTGCTTACTTTGAAAATACGTAAATAAATAAATGCAACTTTATACATACAGAGGTGGGTGGATATTCATTGATTTATACGAATGATTTTGGCATCTTTCTCGAAGTATAACTTTCGCGAAACACACTAAAAACAATAATATTCCCCCTTATCGATCATCTTTTCTATACAGCGAGTGGTTTTCCGTGGTGAAGTGAACTTGTGCTAAAATAAGTTAGCGTTATTTTCGTGGTAAACTATGCTCTTTACAATTGGTGTAAACCGCATTTTCTGACATAAAGTTAAAATAGCGGCCACTTGAACGAAGCTAGATACTTAGAACATTAAATTTCGAGCCGTTTAATCGCGGTTGTCTAAAATATTACCAAGCCCGAGATACTTCGATAATAAATAAATCAGTACGATTTTAAAACACATTTGTTAAACAAAACTACATACTAGACAGAATTAGACACATAAAACGTAAGGATTACTTCTGAATGAAAAATAAATAAAATGGACACGTTACGACACGTTGCGGGTGGATAATTAAAATCAAATAATTTCTGTTTCGTTTATTTCAAATAAGCATTTCGTTCCATCTAAATCATATCATTTAAAAATGTAGGTAGATAGATATGTACGTACGTAAATTATGTTTCAGTTTAAGTAAGTATACTGTAGTTTTCTGTTTTTTTTTTTTTTTTTTTTTTTTTTTTTAAAATTTTTTTTAAAATTTTTTTTTTTTTTTTTTTTTTTTTTTTTTTTTTTTTTTTTTTAATAATTTTTCTAAATATATTTTTACTTTTTTCCTTTGTCGTACAGTAGGTATCTACAATTCATGTTAATGTTGGTATTTACGGTAAATTTAACAGAAATGTATTTCAAAGTGTATGAGTTTTCTTTTGATATTACTCAAAGTAATTTTCAAAACGTAAAATTTCTTTTTAATTAATTAATTAAAATGAACCTTATGGGAAAAATAATTTGTAAAAACCTTTTTTTTCTTACTCCTTTAATATTATTCTTTGAGAAATGTATCTTACTTGAGAAAAAAATATAAAGCTTTGCCACAATTCCAAACACTTTTACATAATCGTTAGACTAATTGTTAACGAATATTAAACGTATACGTACAGTGGGTAGCTGGATTTAATTACTTGGAGTGATAATGGAAGTGTTTGTTGCTTTGTTTCAATACTTTGCTTGATTATTTTCTGGTACCTTTTTTTAGAATTCTGCAAACGCTGAAGTCACATTAGTTACGAAATAATCTCAAAATAATGTAGTAAAAATTTCAGCTCTCTAATGAATTTTTTTCAATCTGTAAAACTGACTAGAAAATTCAAAAATTTCCATTAAAAAATTCTTTTGAAAATTTGAAAAAAAAATGGAATTACATACACATATTTAAACTTGAATTATCATTAGTGGCAAGTTTTTAATGGGTTAAAAATAACAATATACCCGGATAAAATGGTTAGAAGGGTGTCCCTTATTTTACAAGAGTAAAAATTTCATGCCCCCTGAATATTTTTTTTACCCCCAAAACACATTTAAACTCTTAGCTATTCCATCACTAGGATGCCCCTTATTTTGCAAACGCAATAATTTCAAAACACGTATTACCTGAATTTATTCCTTTTATCCACGAAACACCTTTAAGCTGAATTTTGACCAATTCGAAGCACGTTAACCAGTACCGACTTGGCCTTCAAGTCACGTATATTTACAAAATTTTCAAATAGTGTGAGTCTTTCAATTTTGGAGTTTGTTCAAAAAAAGAAAATATTATTTTTGGAGTAGAACAAACTAAGCATAAAACATATGAATACGAGGGTACAAAGATTGACAAAAATATCGATACTTTTTAAATGATCGTGAGAATTGGTCAGGAAGGGAATTAATTCCCTGATTTCAAACAATTTTGCACCGGATACTTACTTTGAGTGATATCATCCCCTTTCAGATGGGAAGGCTCAAATTGGGTGTGGTGCATTTACCACTCAAAATGAATATTCGCAGTAAAAATATTTGAAATCGAGGAATTAATTCCCTTTTTGACCCATTTCTACGCTCATTTAAAAAGTATCGATATTTTTGTCAATCTTTGTACCCTCGTAGCTCCTACAATTTTGATTTTAGGCAAAAAATTATTTATGCTTAGTTTCTTGTGCTCCAAAGATATTTTCTTTTTTTGGAAAAACTCCGATATTGAAAGACTCGTCTATTTGAAAATTTTTAAAATATACGTGACTTGAAGGCCAAGTCGGTACGATTTAACATGCTTCAATTTGGTCAAAATTCAGATTAAAAGTGTTTCGTGCATTAAAGTAAACAAATTCGTAAAGTAAGGGACATTTTAATAGTAGGGAAGGTTTTCTTTTAGTTCATTGTACTAGTGGAGGTGCGTTAATAAACATATCCAAAATCTTCAAAAATCCCATTGTTCCATCTTCCTTTTTGAAATGCTTTTTTTGGAGACCTGGCCCCCTCCCTCAAGAACTTTCTTACAGAATTGTGAGTGATGTATCAAAAAGTATTAAAATTATATGCTGATTACAAATATTCCTATTTAAAATATTGACACTTCTCTTGAAACCCATAATTTTTGGGGTCCGATGTGTTAAAACAGTCATTATTGTCCAATAGCATGTTTAGTTAAGAATGGTGAATCGAGTCCCGACTCGTATTTTCAAACTATCCAGCGCAAGTTGGCTGATAAGGTCTGAAAAGTCACTGCTTTAAAATTTGACCTCCTATCCTTCCTTTGGCTCTTTCTATCTCTCTTAATATGCTCGAATTATGAGTTAACTAAACTTAAAATATACTCACAAGTCAAAAAATCATCATTAAACGTGAACTTCTTTCAAATAAGGCTTAACCTTCGACAACAAACTATCCTGGAATCAACACCTAACTCAAGTGAGACAAAACTGCTATTCCAAAATAAATCTCCTAAAGAAATTAGCCCACACTAGTTACGGATCTGATAGACAAACCTTACTCAAATTATATAGGACTCTAATTCGCTCTACACTCGACTATGGCTCTTGTATCTACACCACTGCAAATTCTTCTGCTCTCAACAGGCTAAACACAATTCATAACACTACCATCAGAATCGCTCTCGGAGCCTTTTGTACTACACCCACAGTAATCCTACTCTCCGAAGCATCAGAACCTCCATTGTATATCAGAAGACAACAAATAATCGCAAACTCCATTTTAAATGTTCTCT